>JABUQX010001528.1:0-25000 GCA_015478945.1 Trachelipus rathkii | reverse complement strand
AACAGTTTATTCTGTTTAAGGTGTGTTAGTTTTGTCGTTGTGGATTATTTATAGAAAACTTTGTTCCGTTAGCCTATATTCGTTGATCGATATTGATTAATATAGACAAGCTCAACTCGCCGGGTGTGTTCCGATCACTCTGGCTCATGGCTACTCGGTCTGTGCAATGACATTAGATATTATTTTGTTAAATCGGATTACCATGTTAATACGTAAAATTCAACATTGCAATGTTAAGATGGACTATGCTTGACAAAAAGTCGTAATAGCCTTACGTTTTTTTGGGCCTATGTTGTTACTTTACTGTTTTAAGTATGGAACTTTGATTTATTTCTACCGTTTATTGAGTGTTTGAGATGTGTTAGTTCTGTTGGTTGTCATTAATATCTTAGACCGATGTGTCACTATTTACGTTATCATTAACCGTCGAACAATCTTCCTCTTAGCCACCCTATATTCGTGGATCAGTGATAAAGAACTAGTCTTTTATGTTTATGTTTACCCAAATTGATTACACGAAATGATGAACTTGATATCAATAGATCGATTGACATAATTCAGGTAGGAGGTGTAGGAAGACGGTGAGGAGCACTCTCCGCCCGTATCTGTATTAGCTTTATGTTTACTGCTTTCTTCTCGGGATGTAAAACCCACAATCTATTTTTTACGATTATGAACAATGAAAAGTATAAATTTTAGTAAAAACAAAAAAGTATTTAACGAAATAAAATAAAAATAAAGTTTAAAGCTCAAAAAAGCCAAATAAAATTAAATAAAAGTTTTTAGAGCTGTTATAAAACATAAAAGACATTAAAGAAAATAAAAAATGTGTTTAATTAAATTCTTTAGGTGACCTGTGACAAACAAGAATCAAATCTATTGCTTAATGTTCTCAAAAACGACCAAAGAAGACTCATTAGGATTGTAATGTTTCGAAAGTGGAAGGAGTTTGAACATTTTCTCGACTTGTATCTGATACCTCTAGTAAACAGAACCACATCAGCTTCTACATGTTCGTTCTTGCTATGCTTCTGTTAGTGTCTTTAGTGTTGTTAATATGGAACTTTGTTTATTGTTAGCCATTTTATTCCGATTTAAGTTATGTTAGTTTTGTCGATTGTGCGTTATATCTTCAGTTTATGATAAGGTAGCTTTATTGATGTGAAAACTTTGTTACGTCGCCATATTTTCGTCCAAATAGTAATTAGATTAATTTATTGTACTTATTGATTAAATTTACTATTGTTAATGTAAAAATAACAGTCATATGTTAGAGATATGTTTGAAAAATTGTGATAGGATACGTTCTGTATGCTTTGTTAGTTACTTATACTGTTGTTAAGTATAAACTTTTTAATGTTAACTGTTTATTCTGTTTAAATGTGTCAGGTTTGTCATTGCGTATTATTCTGGAGTTCGTTTAATGTTAGCTTTATATTTGTTGAAAACTTTTACGTTAGCATATATTCGATTGTCAGTATGATAATTAGCCATGTTATCATAAATTACTCTGAATTATTATATTTTAATGTGAAAATAACCATAATATGTTAATATATGCATTTGAAAAAAGAGTGTGAATAGGGTACGGTCTGTATGGTGAGTCAGTTACTTTCTGTTAAGTATGGTATTTTGATAATGTTGACTGTTTATTCGTGTTTAAAGTATGTTAGGTTTGATGTCCTATACATTATATTCTTACATCAGGTTTTGTTTATTTATCTTCATCATTGTAACTCCTTTGTGATCTCAGCAGTGAAATTCGAGGTGATAGTGTAAAAAACCATATTTTTATGCTATGTTTATCCAAAATGATTTCTAAATATGGAACTTGACTAATAGATCAATAGGCTCAATTAGATCAATGATCAATAAATCATTGATAATTGATCAGGAATGGGACTTAGCAGCTTGAGTAACAGGTGGCTTGATTTCTATTCACTGTTTACACTTTAGTGTATGTAAAATATGTAAATTTTACGTTATAAACATAAAAAAATAAAATTTTTAGTAAAAAACATAAAAGTTTAAGAAATAAATTAAAAAATAATAAGTTTTTTAAAAAACAAAAAGGTTAAAGAAATAAAATTAAAAATAAACAAATTTTTATAAATATCAAATTTTTAAGAAATGAAAGAAAAATACATGATTTTGTTTAAACAAAAATGTTTTAAAAAATGAAAATTGAAAATAATATAATTTTTTAAAAACAAAAAGTTTTAAAGAAAAAAATTAAAAATAAATAAAATAAATAAAATAATAAACAACACATCGCATATATGATTTGTTAAAGAGCGTCGAATATTTCAACCGCTCATCAGCTCCGTACCTATGCTTCTGTATGCATTTTTACTCTACTTTACTGGCTGTTTTAAGTATGCTAGTTTTAACGACGTAAGGATCTTATGTTAGGGTTTTTACATTCTGTACATTATATTTCATAGTTCACGGTGAGCTGAGGTTTGCTTTATTGATTGTGAAACTTTTGTTAACGTTAGCACGATCAGTATGACAGATAGGTTAAGATATGATAAATTTTGTTAAATATTTACTATTTAATGTAAAACTATCCATGATATTAGAAAAAGTCGTGATGCATTGTACGTCTCGCTCAATGTTAGTTACTTTACTGTAAGTTAGTTTACTGTCACGTATGAAACTTTGTTAACGTTAACAGTTTATTCGTGTTTAAGTAGTTGTGTTAGGTTTGTCTCATTGTGGAAATATATTTTAGTTCATGGATGCTATGTAAGACTTTATTTGATCGTGAACAACTTTGTCGCCTTTAGCACTATATATTCGTGTCAGTATTAATAATTAGGTTAGGCTATGATAAATTTGTTAAATTGTTACTATGTTAATTTAAATTACAACACTATGTTACTACACGATCACTTCGTTGTAAGAAGAGTGACGCTGAATAGATCTATCAGTTTTTTTTTGCTCATGCTATCGTTTTCATTACTCTTACTATTGTTATGGTGTCGACTTTGATCACTCATCTCATTCACGCTCTTTAATATGTTAGGTTTTGGCTTTGTACATGTATATCTTAGTTCAGATGATGCTTTTTCTTTATTGTATGGAAACCCTTGTTGCATAGGCATATATTGTGGGTCAGTTGATAATTAGATTAGTTTAATATAAATTTGTTAAATATTACTATAGTAATGTAAAAATAACCATGATATGTTAGAAAAAGTGTGAGAAGGTTACTTTCTGCGCTCAATGTTAGTTACTTTAACTGTTATTAAGTATGAACTTTGTTAATGTTAGAGTTTATTCGTTTAATGCGTATTAGGTTTGTCGATGTACATCACATTCATAGTTCAGTTGATGCTATTTTTGCTTTATTGATGTGGAAAAACTTTTGTTACGCTAGCATATAATCGTTGATCTCACAATGATAATAGAACAAGTTATGATAAATTTGTTAAAAATAAATACTATATATGTAAAAATATCCATGATATGTAGAAAAAGTGTGAGTGAGTAGGTTGCGCTCAATGTTAGTTACTTTACTGTTGTTAAGTATGAACTTTGTTATGTTAACAGTTATTCGTGCTTAATGCGTGTTATGTTTGTCGATGCACATTACATTCTTAGTTACGATTATGACAGTTAACACTATTGACTGTGGAACTTTGTTACGTTAGGCACTATATTCGCTGATTTGTACTATAATTAGACAAGGTTTATGATAATTTTGTTAAATATTACTAGTTAACGTAAAAATATCCGTGATATGCTAGACATAAGTGTTGAGTTGGTTACGTTCTGTGCTCAATGTTACTTACTTAGTTACTTTACTGTTTAAATATGGACTTTTGAACTTATTTATTCATGCTTAATGGGTTAGGTTGTCGTTGTACATTATATTCTTAGGTCAGATTATGACATAGTAGCATATTGATGTTGGAACTTGTCGCATTAAACATTATTCGTTGTGTTAGTATAAAAAGAACTTAATTATTTTATGCTATTTTTTTTCAAAATATTACTCAAATATTGACTTAACTCGATAATCAATGATCAATAGATTCTCGGTGGAGGTTGTGAGTCTAGGAAGGCTGGGAGCTGGAGGCTGGGAGGCTGGGAGGCTGGGAGCTGAGTTGGAGGCTGGAGCTGGGAGCTCTGGAGCTACTTGGGCTCTGAGCTCTGCGAGTCTGGAGACTTTCGGGTCTTTTGGGAGCAATGGGGGTTGGTTTAACATTTATTATAGAAAAATGGTATAATTTCTTTAAGTTTTAAACTTAAAAGATATAAAAATTTTTTAATTTTTATAAAATTTTTTAATTAAATATTTAATTTTTTAAAAGAACATTTTTTAATTATTTAATTTTTTTTTATTTTGTAAATTTGATTGTATTGAGCATTCTTTAAATTTAAAAATGTATGTTTTTTAATTTTTTTTTTGAGATTTAATTTTTCCTAATGGCAATGTATGTAGGCTTAAGGTAGCTATCAGTGCATCCATGGCTGCAGTAGCTCATGTATGCATTGCTCCTGTGTTGCTTAGGCAGTGTAAGCCCTTTGCATCTTTGCATCACATGGCTATAGTATGTATCAGCCTTTGTAACCTCGCCAGCATAATTAGAGCTGAAGATGATATAGCTGGATTATATAGACATAAGACGAACAGTATCTGTGATAGCTAACATTTATTTCTAGTGTTTCACTCTCTCTCTCCAAGTACTCCCAACTAGTGTCTTTTGCATAACATCACCGAATCCTGTTCCTCGATGAGAAAGTCACATTTAGGGCCTGCTACCATTTGTCCTTACATCCCGTTTTCAAAAGTTGTGTAATTCCCAGTGAGAGTTTTTTGCTGTAAGTGCGCGAACTTCACTCCACAGATATTTTCACTCGTACAAAATTGGATGTAAGTTAATTACATAACCAATCTGTTAGAAGTATTGCACTGAAGGCTGACTTTCCATTATTACTGTATCTCCCTACCTGAGAGTATAAAGCATCGCACTACAACTGATGTTTCTATCACAATCGACTTTGAATTTTTTATGTATCCTCTCCCTGAGTGTCATTATCCATTAACCACCAAATTAAATCAAAGTTGTCAGGCATGTGTGCATGATTCCATAGACCTCTATAGTTGTTATTTGCCTCTATTAATATTTACTAAAGGTCATCACTTGAGTATCCTCTTGCCGAACCTCGAATCATCCTGTGATTCACGTGAAAGAGTTTAACGAAATTTTTGAGGTATACTAAAATTCCATAACACCATGTCACATTTAAAGTTGTAGAAGTTACACTCACTCTCTCTGGGGCATCTTCCGCTCAAGTCGTGTGCACAAAGGAATGAAATTCTCCTATCTCTCTCAACTTATCAAGCGTAATATTTACCTGGTGAGAACCTATTCACATTTAGTCTGCTTTTATCCATATTAGTACAAGCTAAAGTGCAGCCTTGAGTAACGTACTCATATAGTAGTAGAGGCTCTCGCTCTCCTCCGTTGATTCGCTATGTGCATGGGATTGCTCATTTTCATAATAACACTTAACGAGGCACATAATCACTACTACCAAGGGATAAGCAATCATAACACCTTACACCACTCTTATTTACTCGTAGCGTGCTCCCTCACTATGTTATGGATACTAATAGAAGACTATAGGTGCCTCATCTGCGTCTGACTGTACTAACACGTATATTCACACTGTTTTACACGTAGCCCACATAATTCATGTACGATGTGAGTGTGATGAATTTTTCTTTTCTATTGAAGTATCTTCACCCTTATTATTAGTCGTCTTTGGCCTCCCTTCTCATAGTGTATTTTTCAATTAGTGAAATGATGTAAGACTTGTGTCTTGTAGGCTCTATGCGGATCTGTGATCAGACTGGAATACCTTTATAAGCTCCTCCATCTCTTCGCATGCGATAAATCATGCCATTCAGCTTCTACCTCTTCTCGACACCTGCTGTGAGAATTATACTCTCAGTAGGTGCATAGACGGCCCTAAATACGTTTCTCACCGAATCAGTGACGAATAAAAGCTAGTCTCTAAGAGATACTGAAGAAACTAATTAACTGTCCCCTACTTTCTAACTGTCGTGGACCCATCTACTCTCTGCGACTGACGTGTCGCTACTATCTCTGTTCTATAGTACTCAAACGTAGATGCTCAGAGCAGTTGACACTTCTATTCCACCTCCATGCAGTCACCCTCGCAAACAAGGTGCCATGCTCTCGCATGAATTTGCGTGAGCATTGAAAATCCAGACTCGTTCTTGTGGTCCTCCTTCTTTCCAGCCACTTCGTTCTATGTGGAACTCCTTGCCATCTTCTGATTTTCCTACTATATTTACTCTTCCTCTCTTCAAAACCCAGTCTGGAACACCTCGAGAAATTTACGTTAGCGCTCTGGGCTTGGCTTTAGTGGGCTTCTCCCTGGTATTTTATTTTCCTGCCCCTCCTTGAAAAGGGCCCAGCCGTGAGTGGTGTGGTAATCTGTGAAAAAAAAAAATGGTGCAACCCGCAATTTTTCTAAATAAGTACCCGACCTAAAAAGTCTTCTTAGCTTATATATATAATATAATGATATATATAATATAATATATATACTATACTCCATATTAAGAGTAATATATATTATTAGTTATAACTAATATATAGTATACATAGCTATTTTAAATAATATTATTAATTATATATATTAATTATATAAAATCTATTAAATAAAATAAATAGTATATATATATACTTTATATACTCAAGTATATATATTATATTATTATATATATAGTATATTTATATATATATATAATATTAGTACTGCACGGAGAGTACATTTTGCGAGCCATGAGAAGCCGGAGAGGCGTGAGCCGAGAGAGCCGGGCGTATTGAAAATTTTAATTGTCCGCCAGGTTAGTTCGCAAGTCTCGTGCCGGTGAGAATTGAAATAATTTTTTCTAAATTATATTTACCTCTATATATATATCTATAATATAAACATATATATATATATATATACTGTGCTAATATAGTATATATATATTTAAGTATATAATGAATTAGATATAAATATTTATTAGATATATATTATATATATATATTTATGTTTATATACTCTCTAACAAAATACTTTCTACTAGAATTACTATACTATGTGATAGTACGCTTATTATCATAATTTATTTTACCTATATTATATATATATATAATTGCAATTACTTATATTCTTCAAATTGAAAAACCAATCTAGAATATCTTTATATTGCAAATGGACAAGGCAGGTGATGCATTGATTCAGGGTTGGCAAAAAACCCAACTTTTTTTGAAAAAGCCCAGTGGCCCGGGTTTTTTTCGTTTTTTTTTACACATAAAACCCGAAAAAATCGGGGTGTTGTGTGTTATTTTTTTTTTCCCTTTCCTTATATCAGCAATACCCTGCAATCTTTAATTTCACAAATTTGTTTGTGTTATCAATTATTGCTTAATAATTGATGACGTAAACACATTTTTTATAGATCGATGGAGAAAGACGCCACTGAAAGTTACGCTTGAACTGTCTAAACGCTACTAGCAAAAGTAAAATGTATAATAAAATACATTGATGCATATTAAGCAAATAAAATTGAAAGAATAACAAAGCTGCTCTTGAAAAAAATTCTTGTAAAGCTCTTGTCATATATTCTGGCAACTCAAGTGTAAATCAACGTGCTGTAATACAACGTTGAAAGTAGGATCTTACAGACTGTAAGAAGAAAAGGATTCAAGCTAATTTTCGATAAGCTGCAAGACATTCAACAATGAAAAACATGGTTATCTGTATCTGAAACATCAAAAACTCAAAAGAAATTTCCTAATATACCAGTAAAATGGCAACTTGCACAAAAAAGAAACGCTTGATAAAAAAAATATCAAAGTTTCTTTTTTTTTGTTCAATATAGCATAACAACGTCTCATTTTTAAGTAGTGATTGACCAGGGAATGATATTCGATAGATACTTGTGAATGTATAACAACCTTCAAGATCTGGATTACTCTTCTCACTCGATCTCTCAGAAATATAAAATACTTCTGAGCAGTTTCCTTTTTGACCGAAACGGTTCAGTGAATTTATATATATATTATAATTACTTAAATAAATGTTGATATAGATTCACTTCCCATATAGTAATATACTGTTAATCATATATATTAGATATATACTATGTATAGAGGATATTACATATATGTTATCTATAGTAGATTCACATATATATCTGGATATAAATGACGATGATCCATAAATATATATATAATTATTCATCTTATATATATATAACTTATAATACAAAACAATTTATAGATTGTATAATATAGAGTATTAATAATATATAATATATGAAGTCTATAAATATATATAATATACAATATATATATATATATGTCTATTATACAAACATATATATATATATATCTATACTTATATATAGTAGTATCTATATAATTATGTTAATCAAGACTATATAGTTTAATTATAAATATAATGCTATACATGAAGAGAATTTCTAGTTATATAAAACATATACCTTAATATATATATATTATTACTCAAATATATATATAAATAATATAATAAGTATATATAATATATATTTATTTACAAAAGTATATAGCCTATATATATGTATATTTATTATATATATTGTAGTTATATTATTATATAGTGAATATAATTATATTTGATATATTATATTATAATATTTCTATAGTCATATATATATATATTAATATATATATAATAATGATTTAGATGACCTATATATACATATTAATATACAATATAATAACTATTATATTTATATCATATATCTAAATTATGTATCTATAGATATAAAACAGAAGCAATTAATCCATCTATATTTATTAAATATTATATTAATTATTATATATATTATTAATAGATGAGATGTATATAAATTTATATATATATATTATATATATTCTTTCAACAAATGAATTAAAATGAGCTTATAAACATTTCACTAAGTTAAAAGAGATATAATTTATATAATATTTTAGTTTTTTTATTTTTTTTTTACTATTTTTTACATTTTATATATATTCTGATTTTTTTTGTTTTGAAAAACCCAAGTGGGCAAAATAGCGGTTTTTTTCAAGTTTTTTTTTTTAAAATAACACCCGTGTGGGTTTTTTCGGGTCGGGTCCACTCATGCCAACCCTGAATTAGATTGCTACAACCAGTGAGTGATGATGATGTAAATTTATCTTTTGTAATACCTACAGTTATACATCTGTAAAATATTTAGCTATAAAACTTGAAGGATAGCGTGTGTAAAAAACTATGAAAGCATGAACTATTAGATTATGTTTCGAACCTTTAGTACCATAAAGAGAAGAAACTTTATTTACTGCAAAGTTATAAATCCACTCAATACAAAATTATGCTTCCTTTAATATTATTATCCAGTAAGAAAATAAATTACTGCTCTAAGAATGAAGTAAACGTTTTATGAACGCAGGTAATACTTTCCTTTTCAAATTCAATTTGTGCCATTAAAAAAATTATGATAAAAATGATCAGTCTCACACAGATTCACATGAAGAATCTGGAAAATGAAAAGAAGGTTTTATTCGGGAAAGTAAACCAACTTTTAAGAAATGCTTTCAATAACATTCGTAATGGGAGAATCATAAGAATAAAACTGAGGAAATCAAGAACAATCAAACCCAAGTGGAACCTTGATCAATGAGAAAAAAAATTAAAATGTAAACGTAGAAGCAGCAATGAGAGAAAAAACAACATGGAATTAGAAAATACTATTCGAAATACTTTGAGGTGTCTCCTATGCCTTTGCCTGTGATACATTTGATCGGTGCATGGGCTCCTGAAATCTACGAAAGTTAGTAAGGCGGGTGCCGGATGAAATTCCTCTCCGAGTTTTGATTGAGGGTGTGTGCTTTCGTGCTATCCCCGCCCCTCGGTTCAAACTATATTCTCCACATATGTCTCCAATGACTAGCAAGTTACCTCAGTGTTGGAAGAATCCACGCACATATTACACCTATTCCGAAAAAACGAATCGTCTTCTTAACCTTCTAACTATCGTCGTGTGTCTCTCTCACTTGTATTCTATCTAATGATCTTTGAAATTTCTTACTAACTTCATATCTTATCATATACGTCTGGCGTAATCTCATTCACTTCTTTTCCGATCGCCAGTACCGCTTTCGCGCTCGAGGTTCTACTGGCGAGTACTTTTCCTATCATTACTTGATTTTATGTTTCCGCGCAAGCACTCTTAGAACTACGGGGAGAACTTGGCGTGTGGCCGCTTACATATACAAGCATTTAACCCGGTTACATTCCTGCAACGCTCACTTATCTCCAAGCTCCATACCTTTGGTGTTCCTCCTTCTCTTGCTTACTTATCTCTAGGTTTCTTCAAATCGCTCAATATTTCGCGCTGTTGTTGAGGGCGATTCTTCTTCCATATTTCTGATAGAGGCTATAGTGGCTGTCTCTTTCAGGCTTCTTCCTAATCTGCTTAACCATCTTATTCCTACTTTACATTAATGATGATCTCAGTTGCACATCTAACTCTAATCACTCATATGCCGATGACTCGACACTTCATTCGTCAACTCATTTCATTTCTGCTCCTTCCTTACTTCTAGAATTGCCCTCTCGTCTTAATCTTTCCGATTCTTATTCTCGCTGACTCTGGATTTAAATTTGCCGCTTGCCTCGTCTGACCTTGTGAAAATTCAATTCTTTAAATACTCAACTCCTACAAATCTCCCTCCTCTAAGACACCTTCTAACTTTCCATATCTCGTATCGACGGTTCTACTTCGTCTTCTCCCTTGTGACAATATAACATCCTGGCCTTATGATAGAGAACAAAAAAAATGTCTTGGAAAACCTCACATCACAATGGTGTAGGCGCCTCAAAGAAACTGGAGTTCTATTTAGACTGCTAGAGACTTTTTTCCATCTTCTCAGTTGCTCCAGCTATACAAGGCCTCATCCGCCCTCGTATGGAGTACTCTCTCATATCTGGGGGGCCTCTGTTTCCACCCTTTTGGAAAGGGTCGAGTCAAAGGCAAAGACTTATAAACTGTTCTGTGCTTCCCAGTTACCACTTTGACCCTCTTTCCTTGCGAGCGCAGTGATAGTCTGTGTTTATATCTCTTTTCATATAGTACCGCCCCGGACAGAGGGCTCGAGGAGTTTATCACTCGCTACCTTCCACCTTTTTCGTCACCCTCTAGAACTAGGGGTGCTGTGTTCCGCAACATTGAATGTTGTGTTTGTGATTAACGATAACTCAGGCTAGTTCTCTGCTCGGCTACCTTCTTTCCTACCACATCTGTTCTGTGGAATCTCTTCCATCTTCTTGTGTTTCCTGCTGAATTTAATCTCTCCCCACTGTCATAAAAGCCTGCGTCTTGTCATCTAGCGTTTATATATTGACTCTCTAGTTGACTTGACTTCTGGCGTGCAACACCACTTCCTTGAATAGGCTCTGCAAGTTGAGTTTGGTGGTAAACTTAAATTATAGAACCATATAAAATACCCTTGAATTAAACAAGTATATAATATGATTTGCAAGCACCAATTATGAACGAAAATCGGATGATTCACTGTTATGGTGAAAGAAAGAAAAGCTCTTTTCAGATTGTATCTTACCTGAATTAAATGAAAATATCTATCTCTGCTCGCGAGCCTTCAGTAGTATTTAGCTATGCGAAAATGTTTACCAAGCAGGAAATATTCTACAATAAAAAGGAAATGTCTTCTCCAACACTAGCTGACAGCTCCTGTTTTCTTCATCAGAATTTACGTGCATTATTTTAATAATTAAGAAATGGTTACCTAATAGCAATGCATAAGCTATTACTTTCCTTTCACCGACTCTGTGTTTAATAATAAAACTTAATTTCTCAAAAATTCTATTGTTATACTCTATACAGTATATATAACAATAACACGTAGTACAAATTCACTTTATTAGCATAACTAATTACAATAACTAATACCCTATATATAACCATACTGCCTTCTCCTATTATTCTTTTTAACCTTCTGGTTAATAATAGTACTTTACCAATATTAATTATATATTAATTATATATATTTAACGGTAGCTCCTCATTACTTAATGATATATATTATATGTACATATTACACAAACCTGCTGTTCTATCCGAGTATTGTGATATATACTATTAGGATATAGGTTCCCTCAACATTCTACTTTATTATTAATATAAACTATAATACTCAGATCGATATACTCTCAATATTAGTATATTATATAGTTTTATCATGATCCACTAACTCACGGCTCAATGCCCTTTCAAAAAAGAGGGGCAAAAACAAATTAATATAATAAATTAAATAAAAACAATTATTCTGAAAATAAAAGCTAAAAATAAAAATAAAAATAAAAGGAAAAAGTAAACCCACCCTGACCTTGCCTAACGCACTAATGCAATTCCCTCAGGTGGCGCAGACGCGGACTTGTAAATCCGTGAGGACATTGAGTTAAATATTGGAAACGGGGAAAATAGAAAAGAATACCTAGGATTCTCTCCCAAAAGAACAGACTGTGGTCTTGGAAGAAGAAGGAGTACCATGACATATTCCCTACGTACTTGATGGTCATGATCTCGAGTCTCCAATATATACAATCTCACTAAGTGTTGTGCTATGATAACAATATCGAACGGCACCTTCTTCGATGACCTCTAGACAGAGTCTCTAGACAGCACATCATGTGGTGTATGAATGACGAAGGGTGCAATTCTCGCTCACACTCGTGTCGTCATTAACAAAAATACCTGATTAAAAAGTGTAAACTATCTCTAGGCACCTTCGTCCACGACGCAGAGAAAGAGGGTGTCGAGTTAATGTTTATTCAGAACGATACTGCGGACTAGAGCTTTTCAAATCCCGTTCTATAGCTTAGTTCTTCAACTTATCCAAAAGGAGGTGGACCGATTCCATCCCCAATGGGGAATCAATGTATTCATGCAAGGGCGTATAAACTAAGACCTATATTATGATACATTTAAGAGTATTTTGGCTTATGCTCAGAAGATATTATCAAATCTTCACGACTCGGTCTCTCAATGCTTGAAACAGAAAATCAAAACTTTCTCGACTCTGTTTTAGACATCTCTTTGATATGAGTTCTTCTAAGACAATGTCACTATTCATGTTAAGTCCTAGATGTTTTATGATTTGTTATAGAAAGTCAAACAAATTGAATACAACGGGATATAGAAAAAGAAAAAAGGTATTTTTAGAGAGGGAGATATGAAGAAGTTGGAGTTTCAAAGAGTAACTTCACAAGATTACAGGTTACCCCACTTGAGAAATCCGACCACTATTCAGCAAGTAAATTGAAACTTTATAGTTTTACTACAGATTAGGATTGAAGGTAACTCTAGATACAAACGAGGAGCACAATTAAATATGAGCTGGAAGAATGGAGAGTGAGTCATCGGCATTAGAGTGAACAGCGTTAGAAGGCAGGCTAACGATAGTATCAGTTGATGAAAGAGTAGAATAAAGTGTGATAGATTAAAAAACAAAACCCTGGGAAACACCGCAATAATTAAGAAAGGAGGAAAAGTGTAAATTCCACTCCATCATAATACAATTGCCGAAGATGGTAACGATTCGAAAGAAAACTAGTTACGAAGAATAAATGGTAGAGTCGAAAGTGAGGTAAATACACAGGAGAAAGCATACGCTTATAAAGAGTAGACACGTATTGAGCATATGCACTCACTCATCGCCCTTTCAAATTTTCTAATTTCACTTAAAGTGATGTTCAATAGCTATACCACACTACAGGAGCTTCCTCAAATGAACCTTAAAGTGCAGAAGACCATAGATCATTAAGTAGATATATAATCACACCAGTCTAACTCTCGAACGTCAAAACTACTAAATACTTACCTCATCGTTAACAAGGAAAATGATAATTCTTTCTTATGGCTATCCTCGAGATATATGAAAGCTTCAATAGTAGTATGTCTCCTCACTCTCTCTAAAGACTATATATGACTATATTTAAAAACAACGTTTTAAATCAACATTGGCAATACGTCTCAAAGAAGTAATGACTCGCAGAACGTACCTCTCTATTTTAGTGGATTCATGTGTCGTGTCTGAATAAAGGCTCGTCCTAGTCATGCTGCACCTCCAGCTTGAGGAAAATATTAGTGTGTATGTCAGTGCATTCAGCGTTAATACACGAGCTTCTATTGAGACAATTCCTCGAGTCACAGAGCGTGCTCTAAGCTCTTACAAGAGTCATTCTCTTATCTAAAACTCAGTGAGTTTTATTTTCTCTGCGCATCAGTGGTAGCATCACTAGTCAGCCCGAAGCGAACTTTATGACGATGGCGTCAGAGCGCAGTTACATGAGAATATACGAATCATGCATCTATCGATCTACTCCGACAGTGTAGACAACAACTGATCACCAAGGCATAGAGTCGAGATGTTTCTTAAATTGGAGGGCGACTAAGGCATTCTCCAGAATCGTTTAACTGTTCACGTGTGTTTGAATAGGATATATGCGCATACCAATATTACAAGGTAGCTGATTCCAAAAATGATTCTCTTATCAGCAGCTATTTGCTTAGCTAAGCAATACCTTCACACTAATTATATTGTCATATATTTTTTACCTAAAACTCTTATTTGACATGCGTTATTTATCACAACAGTGTACTCTCTGCATATTTATTTTATCTCAGTAATAGTAAGACTCTTACGCCTTTATATGTGTGTGTCCACTCGAGCATCTCTCTTCAATTTAGCTTTTAGAATAGAACGCTTATAGACCTCTCTCAAGCTGCGTCTGCTAGGAGTAAATTTTATCCCTGCAATTCAGATTTCCTGCGCTCAGATCTCAAGAAAAAAATTATTCTAGAGTAATACGACGCAGTAACGCATGCGTTTCTCACAACGCCTTCCTTCTTATGAGACAAGTTATTCGTTCAGTCCTCTGATAACTCTGTAACATGTCTCCTACTTAAGAAAACTAGCCAGCTCCATGCGTATACACTAGTTTAGTATTTCTCCTTATGCGTTGTAATTGATATGGTAACAAATGGTTTTGTATCAATTTTAACCCATCTCTAGTAGTGATAGCGTGTATATATTCTATATTAGTGTTACAATGTAACTGAGATCCGTAATTATAAAGTAACGCCAAGTCCTATTGTATTATATGATTATATCATATATATATTTTAAATGTATTCATACTTTTTGTGTATATAAAATTACCTTAGCATTCTTATCTTTTTATAGTTCTTCTGATAACTTCTATTCAACTATAATTGCTAGGCTTATTAATACTGTAATAATAATTTGATGTATAAATAACCTCTTAAGTTCTTCAAATGCTTACTGTTTAAGTAACTTAAAGAGTCTATTCTTATGAATTCTTAAAGGTGAATTCATCGTGATTACTCTTAAATAAATTATATCATATTTGCTATAAGACATCTACTATTTCTGTGTTTCCCTCTCTCATTATTCTCATATTATGAAAGTATTATAGCTCCTCTCCAATAATCAATTATATATTCATATACTTCCTCTAGAAAGCCAAATTGAGTTAAGTCAAATACAGCAAAAGTGGACTGGAAGTTGGAAAGGGGTTCAATTTCTAATACATCCGCCATATATTCCATGAAAAGCTCCACCTCACAGTATAATAGTAACTGGTATTACTATAAAAAATACTCTATCAAATCCTCTTATCTAATCACATCAGAAAAGGAAAAATTTTTTATTATTAAACATGACACACTTCTCTTCAGTTAGTATAAGAGTTAATAGAGATTTTATAATTAAATAAAAACATCTATTTATTATACCATTCAATTTTATCTCTAGTCTTTTCTGGAATACATGTGTTGCTATTAGGCTTCTCATCGTGATGTGGTCTCAAGAATTTCTTTTGTTTTAAATAGGTTATAGAATCGGTAAACGTTATATCCTCACCTGTATGATTATTATTTTCTTTATTCTCCTTTTCCTTCGATATGTTTTTGATTTCTCTATTTATGTTATCAGAGGACACTTGAGGCAGATCCTTTGTATATTATATTACACCAAACTTAATTTCAGGTTCTCAAGCTTAGTTAAGGATTGTTTGCTACATACGATAAAACCTATTCATATGAGTATTATTTATCAGTAACTGCATATCCATTATGCTCACATGATTTCACGTATTAGTATGATCAATATTATATTTATAGAGTCTCTGAAATCTATATTTAATTAATAATATTAATTTAGATTTGATAATAAAATGATTAGCTATATAAAATAATATTTTTACAACCGATTAATGATGTTATAGTATATACAGTTATATTCTTTTACTTTAGATAAAATGCCATACATTCATTTATCAATAATAAATATTTAACTCATTTAATACGTCTTGAGATGCTACAAAAATTATATACTTAAATCAGGAATATATAACTAAATTTATATTTTTTCAAAACAAAATATCATAAAAATAAATAATTGGCGCTCTACGGCCGAGAAACTAATAGGTCTCTGGCCTAGTGAGACCCCGAAAGATCTAAATTTAAAAAGAAGCACATGAGAATAATACACGCTCAAGCGGTGTAATCACTCGAGCCGCCGGAGATCCAGTGTACATTTCATCTTATTAATATTGATCATAATATGTCATTCATGATAAAATTTACTATAATTTTTATTTTTTATTATTATTTATTGTAGGTAGAATAATCTTTTAAAATTAAAAATAATCCATTGACTTCATAATATGTGTAGTTTTATTTCATATTCTTCCTAACACTGAACGTAATGTAACTTACTTAACCTTAACAACTCTTAATTACTATCACAGATGCAAAAAGAGGTACTACAGAGAGGTAACTCTGCTATCAGTTTAGGAGACAATGGTAAATATATTATTCCATATGACTCTAGCTATAATACTTAGATTATTATGATTTAAATGGACTTATTCGGTAAAATATATATAGTGTTCTGAAGTTTAGTACTTGTTTGTCTTGTCCATTCCTTTACAGATCTCTTATCTAAATCACCTTATACTGTAAGAGTCATATCTGAGATAATTCAAGTCAACAATATTTTGTAGCAAGTTATTTGAGCTTTCCCTATCAGTCAATTTAATTTATATTTGACCGAGGATGTGATTCTAATGTTATAATCTTGTATCTTTCTAATCTCATCCTAATAAGTATCACTATATATCAGAGCTATAGACCGTTACTTCTTATCCTTCTATTGCAAGCTTTCCTGTGTACCATGTTATAATATATATAGCTTCTCTTTTCTACACATTAGCTTAGTATATCTGCTACTAGAGCTGATATTATCTTTAGTAGTGTAATTATAATAAAACTATTATTTAAATTTACTTACTATATAAATAAAATTTTGTTTTTGATATATTTATAGACATTATTAATGCTTTGAGGTTCTTATTCTTGGTACAATAAATGTTAAACATCGAGATAGTTATATACATATCTTGATGCATTCCTTCTATGATACTTACTATATACGTAATTATTTAATCTTTGCCACAATCTTGTAAGTATTCCCATATATCAAATTAAATAATAAATAACTTCATGTAGGCTGATTGATTAGTAAATCAACGGTCTGAAAATGTGGTCCCAAAGAGCAATATGTGAACTTTTATAGTTGGACGATATGGTATGATGTTTTGTTCTTGTTGGGAGTGGAAATCATAGATATTCCTTCTTGCAATTTGAGTATGTTGCAGTATTTGATTTATTGTTGTACTGTAGTTCGTTAGTTGTTGTAGACCACATGTATATATTCGCTGTATTACTATTTCAGCGTACTCACTAATACTTTCGAGCTCTTCCCGTAAACAGAATACTATCACTGAATCTTCTGATATCTCTGGCAATATCCTACCGCGCTTAAGGGCAGTACTACCTGTTCTTAAAAAAAACACACATGTATACCAATTCTCTATTCCATTCTTCAATCACATATTGAAGCAAATCTAGATACTACCTTCACTAGTTAATAAGTAAATTCAAAACTTAGCTTATACTCAAAGCGTCAGAAGTATAAAGTTTTTTAAGGTTTCTCGTCTCTCAAATTCACCTTATGAGGAGCGAGAACCTCACCCAGAAATCACTCACCTTTATATACTTAGTATAGCTCTGAACACATTTTAAAAATAAACACATAAAATACAATAATAATAAATATAAAAGGGCCGATATTATCTTTTGATAGGACCTTGGTCCTTCAGTGCTCAGTTCATTTGATTTCTCTCCGAAAACTAGTTATGAGATGAGTTTTTAATGTAAACTCCCTCTCGTTGATTTCAGCTTTTGAAGTCGCAAGCCTAGTTTCCCGGCCGCTTATTGGAAGCGTTAAAACTCTATTTACATCGTTGATACTAAGATAAAGAGACTGATCTCTCTCTATCGATATATAAGTATTCACTCTATTCTTACCATCTTGTAGGCTAAATTAAATATTTATCTACCCTAAGGGGGAGCTTCTACAAATTAATTTATCTTTTCTGCTTTCATTATACGCTTGTAGGATCGTCCTTCAGGTTGAAAATGAATATGATCAATTGCAGTCACAGTCTTCTCTGAGCATCACTACTCCATCAATGCATTGTGTATCTGTTTAATATTTGCTCTCTTCTCAGCGTAAAGTAATGATTATCAACTATGAGTATTCAACACATGGCGTTTTTCCAATCATATCTATCTTCAAATAAGCATGGAGATTTTCTATATATACAGGTTGGTCCTACGCCATATGTGATTTTAGTTAGATTTGGGGGATTATCTTGAATATTGCTTACTTAATGCGAAACTCAGGCATCATGTACGTTTAGTGTTCAAAACCAAACCGATTATTGTGAATATGCTTTCTTTTTTTGATAACATTTAAACATCTGAATGGATCTTCATCTGTAAGTATAAGGTTGTTTGTTAGAGTAGGAGGTACAACTATTACTAAAACTTTTTCTTCGCCTTTTTGATAAGCTAGATTCGAATTAAACATCAAGGAGAATAGTGTGTAACATAAAATCCTCTCTCGATTACGTACTAGAGGAAAATAAACTTCTAGATGTTGCTTAAGCAAACGATATAGGCGAGTGGGAATAAACAGATAGTGAAACAGCTTTAGGTTATAGCGTGTAAGAAAGACGGATGAAGCCATCAAAAGAGTTAGAAGATATTACTCATGTGGATGAAAGAATGATGTAGGTAGGAACCGTAATATGTAAAGTAAGATAAGAAGTGTGTTGTAACACCTCGTAACATAGAGGAGTCAAGTAACTGGGGTAGTAGATGTAGACTTCATTTAGAGTAATAATTTCTAGGCAACTCTGTTACGTCTCGATAGTTAGAAAGTTAAAAAAACCGTCTCACGCACCGATAAGCCACAACATTAACCCTGAGTAGTCTCACAAGATAAATATACCCTTCATGACGAATGAATGACTGATGATTCAACTCATGACGAGTAGAAATTAAAGATTACTAGTCGTGAGGTTTAAAGACACATTAGCTGCTATAATGAAATGTTAGAGTTCTTATAACTTTATTCTGACTAGAGCAAACACCTTCTCTCAGACTGCCCACCTGATCACAACTTATGTGTCATCACACTCTGTGAAAGCGTCTAAATTGTAGAGATGCTAGTGAGATAAGACCTGTACCTTCTCATACACTCACTCATTCAATTTATGCAATCAAATCATCAGATTATAGAATTTATTCAACTCTGCACTAGCTAAATAAGCAATGAGAACGCATTTATTTACTTCTTAAGTATAAACTCTACTCAGTTGATTCGTAAGTCTACGATACTCTCTCTGATTCCAATACTGTTTTCCTCTAGACCGCTAGATGGTACTTAAACAATGATGTGAAGGGAGTATAACAAAATAGCTAGATGCTTCTATCCAGATGACTTGTCTTTCTTGATAAATCTGCAAAAGCCTAAATATGTATAATTTAAAATGTTTTAAAAGTTATACATGCAGGTCCCTTTACACCTCTCATTTACTACACGATCTAGGACCCATTAACTAAATGAACCATAATTTAAGACACAATTGTGTGAGTGCGATGTCCGAGAGCAGTACACTACATAACCACCTATATCCCATACCGCTCATCATCTCCTCAGAATTGTACAACCTATAACGAGATGATCACTACTTACATATAAAGTTATGTGAGTAATCAGAGAAATATCATAGTGCACGAGACTATAAACTTTTAGGTATTGGGCACTTATATAGTTCCTGGACTATCTAGTGTGTCACTCACTTTAAAATAATCAAAAACACTTCCTTTTATCTCATATCTCCCTTGTGCAATCTTCTTATTATACTAATCCACTTATGAGATACAATTTTTGATGATTACAAACAAAAACTAGTGCGTTGTCATCTATTTACGTCTAGTTTCAACTGTTCAGTGATGTATCTCTAACTACTCGATCCTATTAATAGAGTCGAAATTATGCATATCACAGAATAAGAAACTCTATTACTATAGAAGACATTATCCACATACTTCATGTAAGTATACATAGTAATCTGTCTGATAGTGATACTATAGGTTCTTATACCGTGCGATTTGATTTCTACACTGACATTATAACTGTGACCTTAGGGTACTGTATAAATCAGTACGACCTAATATGGTGATCGCTTCAATCACTTACCTTTCCACGCTTTAATTAATCAATATTGTATGGAATTTACTTCATATTATCATTATTTTATTGATCAATATACACTCACCTCTCATATAGTATCTTAAATATGTGTAAAGATAGTAGCTAAGAAGATTCGTTTTGTCCTCACCTCAGGGTAGGTTGGGGTGGCACCTTGACTTTTACTGACTCTTACTTATTCCTCGAAAATCATGCGCTAATGAAAATTACGATATATCAAAGCAATTTAGTAAATAAATAATCTCTTGACTCATATATAAACTATTACACTCTTACGATCTCTTGATCACTCATATCGTGCTACACTCTATAGACTTCTTACTTCTCTCCCTTCAATCATATGAACTCACATTTAAAGATTTTCATGCGCAAGCGAATTCAGCGCCAGCTGTTAACTAGCCCCTTGACTCGTATTTTACAGGAATACGCCGAGTTCTTTCTTCTTCTTATCCAATCAATAAACCGTCTAAAGACTACTGTTGAAAACGGACGTAAGATAAAAATATTTTGTGGCTTACAAAAGAATTTTAATCATTGCGTTCTCCTAGGTGAATATTCCCCCAGCAAGCACGTCTGGAATCTCCCTCAGAATATAAATATAAATATTAAATATCTGTCCTCTATATTCTACAACGTAATATTAGTACTTTCACATACACTCTTGATCATCTTGATATTAATCTAGACTCTCATACATAAAAGAGCGAAGAAATAAGTTTGAGATTAACATAATTTCTCACTGCTACCATCAACTAACAACAATCACTTACTCACTATTACCGGTATCCATGTAATTATGCAATATTAATGGCAAAATTATTTTCGTAACAATTATTGTTATTATACGAGCATCTTCACTGCGATCCATATATATAAAAAGAATTTTCAAACCTCCCCAAATCAACTAAACACATATTCCTCCGAAATGCTCAAAGAATGAGTAGAAATCTATGATGATGATTGCTCCAGTATTGTATTATAGGTACATCTCTAATGACTTTACCAGAAGGCCTTATATATGAACACAAACCAAGATCCTTGATGGAGTTGAGCTCCTGATACACTCTGCATTGACGATTTCACTCGACAGGACTAACAATCACAAGATAAAATATTTTACACACACTCACACACTACGCTCGCGGTTAAAAAAACAAATATTTGGTACGATCCCGAATTTTATTGACAAACATTGGAGATAACTTCCAACTTATAAGCGCCGGTCCTGAGACTACCAGGCTCGACAAAACAAATCCTAGAAACTCTATTCGTGACCTATCTCAAGATGCGTTAGAGATTTACAAGCTATGAACTCACTAGTGACCAGGACCACGCCAACCTATAAATATATTTTATTTAATTTATTTGTATATTTTTTTTAAAAAATTCGTTTATTTATTATTATAATAGTTGTTATTACTGATAACAACATCCCTTATTGTAAAGAAGAGCAAAAGCTCAATAAATATTAATATTATCTGTTTATATACTTAATAGTTTATCTTTTTGAATATAAGTTAAATGAATGAATCTAGAATAATAAAAAAAATTAATTTATATATTCGAATTATTTAATGAACACAACTAACAATTATATAATAAATAATAAAAATAATAAATTTTTGTATTGAACTAATACAAAATATAACTATAAAATATTAATTATCTGCATGTGATACATAATAAATTTATTACAGTGAATAATCAAAACAACCTCACCGTTTATTCAGATTGACTACATTCTCTATATATATATATATACTATATATAACTATTATATTATCATATATATATAACTATAGTATCTTCTATACCCGCGAACGTCATTCAAACTTATTCGTTAGACATATGATTTACTATGAGGTATATATATATAGCATATACTATAGATATATACTGCCGCTATCTGACCGTATAAACATGATGTTGTCCCTCCCTGAATATAATACTAAATGCTCTCGAAGTACAGATCATTTATATCATAACGCTATAGCCTGGTACTATAATATATATTAGTATAGTAGTATGATAATCACAGGTCACCTTACTCACTCTCACCGACACATGTATACCTACAACTGCTATTTACCTGGAGCATAATACTCACGTCTCGTCTATCGAGTATCTAGGTATATACTGTAGTCATGACCTACCTTGATCGGTATACTATTATACTATATACCTAGTGACGTACTAGAGCGAGCACATATATCTAGCTAGCCTCCTATTTCGTATCTAGGCGGTATAATTGCACTGTAGGTCATGCCGCGTCGCCTCGACTCAGAGCGCGCTCATACCCCCCGTCATACTAATACGACCAGGGATAAGTACATATCTTATACTTGTAAGTGCACGTCTATTGTGAGCGCCCTCCTTCTTGCCTCATGACCGTAGTCTCAAACATCCTTATGTTATCACATCTCTCCACTCCCTCGTGAGTCAAACATATATAATAAGACACAAATATCCTGTCATCATTACACAAATATTTACTATCACCACAGCACACCGCACCGGAGCCAACCGAGGCACCAGCGTTGCATCTCTTCAAACCATCCTCTCGAGGCAGAGATTTTCTCCCCATTCTTTCCCCTCCTTATATTCTTTTTCCCTCCTCCTCCTCCACTTCCTTCCTTCTTCTCTTCTTCTTCTTTCCTCTGGTTTTTGCCGCTTCGCATTCCTCTCTACTCTTTTTTTATTTCAAACTGGAGACCCCTCCCCTCCGTGGCATAGCACCATGGTCCCAGGACTCCCGAAAAACCCGGAATCCAACTCCGACATCCGTCTTCGTCTCAGACTCTGCTACTCCTCTTCACAATACCCAGCTCCAAGTATCAGCTTTTACGATCATTTTTCTTAATTTTTAGCAAGCGCGTCGGCAGTCGTTCCCCATCTCAATGGAGGGGTACGCACGAGCACAGAAATGCAATCTCGTCTCCACGAGAGTCACGCTCCATTCATATAGCTCACCCATTTCAAATTTGCATTCCATACGGTAAGCAATCTGGTTTCAGTGAACCGGGCAATTTGACCTTTCCGGTGCTCAAGGTCAATCACCCCCTTAGCTCGTACCCTTACATCTCACCAAAACTCCGCGGGGATCAGCTTTATCACCTTCATTAGAAACATATACTCACGTTTGAAAGCCATACGTTAAACTCTAACCCATTTATGATATCTGAAATCGGACTCGGAGAACCGGATGCGAAGTAAAGAAACCTCGCGTTGAATCCAAATCCGAGTGCGTAAAAAAAACGATCCCTCATACAGGGAGATCGTGTTTTCCATCCTCAGATTCGAGTTCTTCGAAATCGAATCTTCGACGTTAATAAATAAAATAATGTATTATGTAATTAAACAAGTCGCGAAGGTCTGTGTCTGTCGGTCAAACAGACCTTCCGTCTGTTTGACCGCCAAGTGCTCGGTTGCCCAAACGCTCGGTAGGCCTAAACGCACCCACGCAGATCAAGCAACAAGGGCGTAAGGCAATATCGGCGTGCGTCCACCCTCGGGAGTGACCCCCCTCTATATACATTTCCTACAGATTGAAATTTACACGCATTCTCCTTATCCCGATACAAGATTCATATTCCAAGTTTCCAGACCTATAACTCTTATTCTTTTTTGAGAAAAAGCTGCCCGATACGCGGACGCCCCTTGATACTACTTATATATATATATTATATATATACTAATATAATTATATATAATATATAGATATATATTATATATAATTATATATTATTTTGAAGACTCATTATAATATATTATTTACTTAAAATGAAAATAAAGGAATTATATACATTATGATATTATTCGTATATTAAGAAGCCTACTACTAATATCATATATATATATGTCTGCACAGACCAAATCTTCTCTACTATTAAAACAATGTTCTTTAAATCAACAACTTATATATTGAAAAAATGGTATATGATGAGTTCGATATTAACTTTAGCATACTGTGGACGTATTCTACTCTTCACAATATACAGTCAGAAAGAACATACAAATCATCTACTTATCGTATGCAAAAACCGCACTCATTCAACCTATAAGAATTGTCAAGAGCATCATACGGATAATTTTTCGCACCGCCCCGAACTAAACCGCACTTATAGTAAGTAAAGTCAGCACTAAACGCACAGCACACTGACAACCAGCTACACGACCAAATAGTCATTATTTTTCCAATCATATGTACATAACTATTTATTTACTGT
>JABUQX010001527.1:27500-38379 GCA_015478945.1 Trachelipus rathkii | reverse complement strand
TGTAAACAGTGGACAACGCAGTGTCTTAACTGTCAAAAATCCAAAGTGCACAGGCATGCTTTATCTTTCTTCTTATTTCTTCCCTGGTGAACGCTTTGACCAGGTGCATATTGATATAGTCGGCCCTTTACCACCTTCAAATGGTTTCACACATTTTAACGTGCATATACCGATACACTCGATGGGTAGAAGCCATTCCCTTGCGTGACACTTCCAGCGAGACTATTGCTCAGGCATTTTTGTACAACTGGATAGCCAGGTTTGGTACCGACCAGGGTAGGCAGTTTGAGTCTCCTGCTGAAGGACATCATGATATAATCGGCTCTAGCGCCGCTCTTTACGCTACCATCCATCAGGGCCTCATAGAACGTTTCCACCGGCAGCTAAAAGCTTCTCTTATGGCCCATGGAACACCGGAGAATTGGTCCGAAACTCTTCCTCTTGTCCTCCTCGGCATCCGAACTTCGTACAAAGAAGACCTTAAATGCTCGTCTGCTGAGCTCGTCTACGGCTCTACCATACGAATACCTGGTGAGTTTATCCTTCCTTCTCCAAAAACTACGAACCAGCACACCTTCCTGGCTCGCCTTCGTCAATGTACTGAGGCATGGAAGCCGTCTTTGCCACGCCATCCTTCCCGTCCAACCTACATGCCTGCAGATTTGGAGACATGCTCTCATGTATTAATTCGGCATGACTCACACCGTAGCCCGTTGCAAGCCCGCTATGACGGACCTTTCCTCGTATTAAAGCGCTACCGAAAGTTCTTCACTTTACAGAAGGGGAGCAAAGTGGAAAATTCCGTGGATAGGATCAAACCGGCTTATTTCGAACATGATCCCGCTTCTTCCACCACTCTTTCTCCACCTTCTGCACCCGCTCCATCTACCTCTACTTCGCAAGATAATATCGACTTTATGCCCATTCTGCCTTTTACATCAACTTGTTCTCCACCTGACCCTCTGCCAACTCCTTCAAGTATTGTCACTCCTTCGCCAGCTACTTCAGCGCCCCACGCTACGACGTCTCCGCCTCCTGCTCCAATGCAGACATCTCCGCCTCCTGCTCCAATACAGATTCCTCCTCCGAATCCGGAACCTATTCCGACTCAAACCTTACCGTCTTGTCTACCTCGTTCTACATCGCGTTATGGCCGAACTCTACGCCCGGTTGTCCGATTTTCCCCCTAAGTCTTCACGACGCTCCGCTGTTCAGAGGGGAGCCATGTCACCTTCCCTTCTTCTTCTTTTTGAATATTACGAACCGTCCGCTCACGTGATCAATAACCCCATTTTCTACTCCTTCGAATTCGCCATCTTCCGCCCAACAGCATTTCGATCCTTTTTAAACGTCATAATTATTTGTATAATCAACAAAATTATTTGCAAAGACACCTTACAAACTGTATAGTGAGCACTGCTGAATATTGTGAAAGTGCTTGGTGATATTAAAATCTTCAGTATCACGTTTGCTCTCGATTGGTAACAAGGTGATAACTTGTGTATTATTTTTAGGCCTAGTTTTAGTGTCTCATATTTCTTTCCGTCTTACTAGATAATTATGTGTTCTGCTGTATTGTGAATATTAGTGAAAAACATTCAGTAAAAATTAGTCTTTATTATACATTACATTTATTTAAATTTTAATAACTTTCTTATGTATTATTAGTTATATAAAGAACTCACGCACAAAATTTTTAATATTTTATATAATAGTTCTCCCTTAACAAAGAATGTAGAAAACTGATTTCTTATGCATAACTTTTATATTCCACAATGTAATCATTTTATTATTATTATTATTATTATTATTATTATTATTATTATTATTTTTGTTAATGTATTATTATTATTATTATTTTGTTAATTGTTTCAATATATTAATTGTGTTTATTGTTTCGTTAAATAGATTCTGGCACAAAAACGTTGATGTAGTTATTCAACCCTGTTCTGATTGCATTGACAGCACTGTTCTATATATATATATATATATATATATATATATATATACAATTTTATTTATAAGATATATATATATATATATATATATATATATATATATATATATATATATATATATATATATATATATATATATATATATATATATATATATATACACAAATAATAAATATTTACGTTGAAATACAAACTAAAAAATTAAATAAAATGAGTGGAAAATAAATCAATTTGAAGCACAAAAATAAAAAATAAGTTCTTTATAGCAAATCAATTTTTAATTTTAATTTCATATAAAAATTTACCAACCTTTCCAATACTAAATTATTTTGAGGACCATGTATTACTTAAGGTCCAGAAAGAAATTAGAAAGATGTTCTCTGAAATACAAGCCTGTCATCATTGGATCCTAGTATAATTTTTCATCAGCCAGAACAAAGGAAACAAAGATTTGATTTATTGCTAGAGGCATTGTACACTAACAAATCCTGAATTCTGTTGCTGAAAGCAAAAGCACAATACACTCTGCTGCAGTGAAACTCATTCTACCTTAATTAAATTCAAAATATTTTTGGATGGTGATTGTCCTTCTAAGAGACTTGAGTTTTTTTCTTCTATAGGACCTGGGAATCAATGTTATGCGGAATTGTGGCAAATTATTAAATTAGGACTGATATTTTCGCATAGAAATGCGACAGCGGAAGGAGGATTTTCTGTAAATAAAGCAATTTTAGTGGAGAATCTGAAAGAACATAGTCTGATTTCTCAAAGAACAGTGCACAATGCTATAAGATCTCATGAAAGTATTCATAAAGTTCCTATCACTCAAAAAATGTTAACAAATGTAAGAGCTGCCCATAGGAGATATGAAGAACATATCTCAGAGTCAAAACAGAAGAAGAGAATAAAAAGGTTGAAAAAAGAAAATTATCCATACAGATCAAAAAACTTGAAGAGCAGAGAAAGATGTTAAAACTGAAAGCTTTGACAGAAGAATTAAGACTATAAAATAAAAAATTCAGATGCTTGAGAAGAAAAAGTTAACCTAAATCTCCCCATTTAGAACTTTTGTGATCACAGTGGACGTTATTCACCTAGGCTATTAATGAAAGCTTTTAATTCATTTTCTTTTTGTTTAAATAAAACTTTACTTATGGAAAAAAATAAAAAGGAGTGCGTTGGACAGCTATGGGGAATTTATAGGCCGATTACTAAAAAAAAAAAAATATTTTTTTAAATTCATCCATGATGATGACCAATTTCTAAAGTAAATTTTTAATAATTTAATGTATGAACTGAGTAAATAGGATGCAATAATGATTAATAGATATTTTATACGCCAAAAATAACGAACACGCTGGTCAGGAAAATCAGGGAATTCAAATTCAAAATATCAGTGTGAACTATGATATATATATATATATATATATATATATATATATATATATATATATATATATATATATATATATATATATATATATATATATATATATATATATATATATATATATATATATATATATATATATATATATCGTCACTTGAAAGGCAAAAGGTCTTAACAAACAATTTCTCAATTTTACAGTAGAGATTTAAAGGAAAAAAATATTTTGAAATAATTCTCACTAATTTTAATGTGTCTCGTTTTGAGATTTTAATTTATCATTATTCATATATTCGAAACAACAATAGTTTAAAATTACGCTAAAAAAGATTGTTTAGTAAAAGAAAACGATTTCACTAATTTTTTTCTTTCATGGTTGAATTAAGGGAAAAAATCTCCGTAAAAAGTTGAAAAGTTTCTTCCAATTCAGCAGAAAAGTTGTTTAGGGGAAATGATTTTTTTTTTAACAAAACTGACCCTTTTCACCCACCATATATATATATATATATATATATATATATATATATATATATATATATATATATATATATATATATATATATATATAAAATATATATATATATATATATATATATATATATATATATATATATATATATATATATATATATATATATATATATATATATATATATATATATGAACATAGGCAGGTGTGAAAACTCCCCCAACATAAAGTTGGAAATGAAAAGAAATTTTGAGAATCATTATGAAATATGATTGGAGATTGCTTAAATGTCTTAAATCTTTTAAACTACCTTTTAACATACTTTATCCCCTTTTCAGAGTGTAACACGGGGGGATTACAGGAAATCGAACTTGTTATTCACCAAATCAATATGAAATTTTCTGAACATGTATAACTTGGGAAGAAAAACACTTTATTTAAATAAATATTTTATATTTTTACCCGTTTTGCCGATGTTCACTGCAAAAATTTAAATCTTTTGAATAATTTCGTGAAAAGCTTCAAAATGGTTGGCTATCCCAAATATTTATCTAAATAATTAATGTGTATCTAACTCAAACGGACTGAAAAAGTAAAGGGCAAATTATTATTCTATAATTTGAACCGGACAAACTTAACAACTCTAGGTTCTATGGTCAGTGTGGTTCCATTCCTTCTTGATCTTTAAAACTTTTCGTCAAATGGTGCTCGATTTCTGGCGAACATAAAAAAGAGAAATCGTGAAATTGGCTGTAATGTACTGCGAAACTAGGACCACTACAATAAATAACTTGTAAAGTATAAAGATTTTGGTGCAGACAAACATGTTTGACAGGACTGTGATGGTTGTTTAACTATGGCAGGTGAAGACGTTGACATTCAAATTTGTGAGAAGCATAAAAAAGCGATGTTCTTTAACTGTGCAAGTCACAAGCTAAACCTTGTTCCGAACGATTTGAATTGTGTCTCAGAAATACGTAACACAATTTCCACAGTAAAGGATATTGCCAACTGCTTTCGTACCCCAAACATCTCATTATTCTGCGAGACACGTTTGGTATTACTAAGTATTACCATATTCATGGCTGCAAAATCTACCAGAAGACAGTGGCAATGCAACGGGAAATGTCTCTCAGCTACACTGTGCAGTGGCAAAGTATTGGAAATTATCTGTAACAATTAATAGGTCTTATAGGTAAGTATTATGCCTTCCTGTAACCTGAGGCAAATTGTTTTCATTCAAAAAAGAACAGCTCTGTTATAGTGGTTGAATCACACTAAAAGAATATTATTAAGTCGAGAAAGGTCATCGTTATCCTACGAACGCTGTAAGTTAAGACTTATTAGATCCTGTCCCCATAACTGCTGAGAGTAATGAAGTTGACCTATAGATGCAAAGAGTAGTGGGACAGTTCGCCAGTTTCGACTAGACAATTCTGGAAAGCAATGATCTTTATCTTATGTAGACTCTTAATATTTTCATTAGAGCATATTTTTCTGATAAAAGTTTATCCCACCTTTTCATTGTTGGAAACGACGTTGGAAATCTTTAGAGTCTGATTATTAATAAATAAGTAATTACAATGATGAAGCTGAGCTATGATGCGGAATCTGGATGGATAAAAAAATTATAAACTAAGACTGAAAGAATTCGAATTGGCAGAGGTGGTAAAAGATTGACTTTTCCTAGCTAGGGAACATCCTCTTGACATTTCGATCGTTCCCCAACTTAGATCACCGGGTACAATTAAAAGAATCATTTAGTAAATTACTTATTGGTGGAAGGAAAGTATTGCTTCCGAAGCGACGTAATTACCTCTCATCGGGCCCATTTGGTGTCCTAAGGTACAAACAAATGCACACCAGTGCCCAATGGTTCAACTCTTTTGCACTCGTATCCACATTCTTCTCACAAAGGAATTGGCTCTCCCTCATCACACACCATGAAATACTATTACAGAAATATTATTACTATTATTTTCCTTCTGAAAAAAATGGCAACCACACGATTAGCTTCGGAGAAACCTAGAGGGGCGGCTTCCAAAAATAGCCCCTCGCTCACACTTGAGGATTGACATTCTCCGGGGGTGGGATTGGTGATGTAAGGGATTTGCCGATCTGTTCTGATGCAAGGTCTCCTTTCATAAATTTGTGCAACCTTCGTGGTTTTAAATCCAATCTCCGATTTGTTGAACATTACCTCCTCCTCTAAACTTTATCTCCTATTCTTTACCTAAACTAAGGTGTTTGAACCTTTTGACAGGCAACTCTACTCTCTTGACTCTTACTGTCTAGATCCTCATTTTTCAGCCAAAAAGCAGTTGCTGTGCCTATATATGCAATGGTGTTGTTTATTCTCTCGTCTTCGATTTGGGGTCTTCCTAATTATCTACCTTGTGGTTCAAGCTATCCTGTAAATCTACTACTAAATTCATCTGCTTTGTATGCGCGAGCGTTGCCGTGTAACAACTTACTCGCGCGCATATCTGTCTCCTAACTTAACTGACTATCATATATTCATTGACCACAAACTCAAAATTAGAACATTTTCTTTAATTCAGCTTTCCCTGAAATCATCATTCTTGATAATTTCAACGTTTACCAACACCAATTAAATGACTTTCCTCTAACTCTCAAGATACAGCTGGTGATCTTCTAGACCTTTTCCTAACCCTTTATCATTCTCCTTATTCTGTTAAACTCTTTCTTCCTCTGGTTTCCTTCTATCACCTTATCCCTGTATCCTGTTCAATCTCTTCAAGTCTTTCGTAGGAAAGATCCCAGCTTACGGTTAGGAAACGTTTATGTCACTTCGGTGCTGCTAATTGGTTGGTCTTGCGGTCATACTTCTTTGACTTCCTCCATGGAATGACTACTGCTTCCGTTTTGAGGGGTTTCTCGGAGTGTATTGAACCCATTACCTAGCTGATTATTTCTGGCATGGAGGCGTAAATTCCATATTCTTTCGCTTCAACTAAACCTTCCAAACCTTGGTTTAACTCTGTTTACTCTCGTGTTATTCGCAACAGGAATGGCGCCTTCTGTCTTCGTATATTACTTTTGTCTTCCAACTTCAGAATCTCACGCAACTTGTATTTTATTCCGGAATAATTATCCGTGACACTAAAACTCTTTTCTCAATAGAAAATGCAATATAATCTTATACTGGTTCCCCTTCCTCCCGTCCGTTCTGGCATTTTGCAATTTAACTTTAGCTTTTCCTTTTTATCTTTCCCTCCTCGAGTATCTTCCAGCAACAGAACTTTCGTTTTACCTTCTGCTAAAGCTGAACTATTCTTTCAAGCCTTTGCTTTTAATTCCATCTTAAACGATTCCGGAGCTGTTCCTCTTTCTCCACTTACCCTGCCTTGGTTAACAACTACGGTCTCAGTGCTTCTACTTGGACCTTCCCATATTGCTGGAAACGTAGTCATGTGCCATGTAGAAGATCGGAAATATTACGTGACCCGCGAGATCACTGGATCTGTCAGCTTGTAATTACTATCTTTGAGGGTATTTGAAAGAAGAGGCCTTAGAACCACCACCACCCTACGCAACCTATAGGAACTTAAAAATCGAATCTTGGAAGAAGTGACTCAAATTTCTGTGGTTGTGGTACACAATGTGATGCGTAAGTTCCACAAAAGACTAATATAGTGTGTGAGACGACGTGGTGGTCATTTTGATGTTATTTTCAAATAAATCATATTGTAAAGATTGTCTTCTCATTGGATATTACCTAAATGAATAAGGATGCTAATGTTATTTACAGTATGAAGTATTAAATATCTCCATATTTATTTCCGCACTGTTTTTCTTATGTGGTGGTAAGACAATATTTGGGAAAAGTGGCCAAAAAACACTATTTCATCTAATCTCTTCTTTGACTTTCCTTTAGTTGATAAGAATTATAATTCAAAGCATAATTATTTTGACATAATAACTTCAATAAATATAAAATAGATAAATTATACCTTGTAGCTGAATCTCTAATGATGAAAAATATCGTGCTTAATGCAAATATACTTGTGTTAATAATTGAGATTACAATGAGTCAATTTATAAATCATTTTTGTATTATACTAGTTTCTTAGTTGTAGTACTTTTTTCTGCCAACCCCTCGAACCACAAATGGTATCGTGTTTTCAAAAGCATTTTGTATTGACAACGGCAAATCCAGACTTGCTAGTTTCTGTACCGTACCTCCTTTTTCAGATAAACATCTGTTTTGTGGCATTCTTTATCGTCTTCTGTTTTTCCTTCTGTATCTATTCTTCCTCACTTTAAACCTTACATTTGCTTTTAAGGGCTTGTTTGCGTAATTTTGGACTCTATGAATAGGGTTATTCCCGTGAGCGATGGCAAAAGGGTAAAAAGGAGGGAGAATAAAACAGTCTTTAATTTTTTAATGTAATTAAAATATCAAAATATACAATCATAATATCTAAATTTAATATATTTCTTAGGTTTATTTCTAATCTTTTAAGGATAGCTTATATATATATATATATATATATATATATATATATAAATATATATATATATATATATATAATATATTATATATATATATATATATATATATATATATATATATATATATATATATATATATATATATAATATATATATATATATATATTTTATCATCAGTTGCCCTAGGTTCCCAACAGAACTGGGGGTAGATTTGCAAACATTGCATCATATATCCGAAGCATGCATGAGAATTTCTTGGGCATAAATAAGTGGTACCGGGATACAAAGCTACTTGCCAACAATATATATATATATATAATATATATATATATATATATTATATATATATATATATATATATATATATATATATATATATATATATATATATTATATATATATATATATACTATAATATATATATATATATAAAACTGTCTCTCACCCAGGAAGGTCATGGCCTTCTAGGAAAACCACGACCTGTCAGTGGGACCCATGCGAGAAAGTTGCCTTGGGTTACACGAGCCTAAGGGCTAAATCCGCTGGCTGGCCAGGCCTATCGCGGAAGCCGGAAAGTTTCCCATTAGAAGCCAAGCACGCCATGTACTCATTTAACGTCTGAGTGAGACGAAAGCTAGAGTTAATAGAGAATAGCTCACATTTACTCGCTCCACCCCAGTCTCGAACCTGGGCCCTCTGGCTTGCTAGGCGAGTGCTCACTTCTCGAGCTAGGAGCGCTTATAATATATTATATATATATATATATATATATATATATATCTATATATATATATATATATATATAATATATATATATATATATTATATATATAATATATATATATATATATATATAAATGGGCAAAGGTCAAAGGCCTACCAAATTGCAGAAGAGTTAGGGCAAAAAACAAATTCATGGTGAATTCAAAGGCCGACGTGTTAAGGGCTCGATGCACTTCGTTTGAAAGTGTTCTAGCCGACGGAAGTTTGAAAAATAGTTAAATGGAGTTTTCAAGATTTTGGGAGTGAAATACATTTAATTAAGATTGAGCATAGCGGTTAAGTCTGGAGTCAGAGAGAGATGGACAGAGAAAAGATGATTCTGTGTAGCAAGGCGAGTCACCAGGAGTTCTCCTCAATGGAGGAAGTATGAGGTTGAAGAGCTTAGAAGAAAAATATCCGTTGTAAAAGGGAGAGTATAAAGAGAGTGATAATGGAGAGAAAGAGTGTGTAAAAAGTTAGTGAGAGGCGGAGAGGCGATAAGACGAAAAGCCTTGGACTCCACCTTCTCAAGGAAAGCTGTGAGTGTTCAATCACCCGAGATGTGTCAGGCATACTCCATACAGGGGCGAACCACACCCCAATAAAGAGCAATCAACTTAGGTTGGAAGATGACTCAAAATTAGGAGCTTCTTTAGAAGGATAAATAAAGTAATACTTCCAAGAAAGATCTAGAGAGAGAGAGAGAGAGAATGTGATTCTTCCTCCAAGAAAAATGAAGAGAAAAGGAGACACCAGAGAGAGAGAATGTTAGGAACAGACGAAGGTTTGAGTTGCTTTGTTTTCGAAGAATAATGTAATAGTTGTGTGGAAGATTGTTTCGAGCAGAAAAAGAACTCGAGTTTATGAGTCGTTAAACACAATCATGTTTTCTCTGCTTAAATCAAAATTAGCATTAGTTAATTGATGTTGGGTTGGGGAGAGGTCTTTCAAATGAAAGGAGTAGTGGAATAGGAGTGGATAGGTTTTGAAGTAGCAGAGAGGTTATTAATCAAAAAAAAAAAAAAGTTTGGAATAGGACAGGACAATAAGAAACATCACCATTGATAGGTTTAAAGGATGAACGTTGGCCGTCTATAACTGCTCCCATAGAACAATCGGAGAGTTCATCAGAAAGAATGCCACATAAACAAGGATAAATACCGAAGGAAAAAAGTTTAAAACAAAAAATATATTTTCCATGTTCTGTCGAAAACTCTCAATTTGTGTACCGCCGCAAAAAACATTGAACAAATCGTCAAATAACAGAAGAACAAGAGTCAAAAAGTAGAGAGAAAAGATCACCAATACAGCTTTCCCTGCGAAAGTTATAAGGTTTGTTTGTATCTTATAATATTTTATCAATTCTGTCCTTTTAGCCTTTTCCCAGAGTTTAGAAGCTTCTTTCAAATTTTTGCAGGAGATGCAATCATTATATATCCTTTTAACATGTTCCTCGTCGCCTTTTGATAATAAGTCAAGTACAATCATTAGTACTTCATCACTCAAACCGGTTTTTAATAAGACGTTCCAGGGTTGACTATTATTATTTTCCTATTTACTATTTCGATGTGGATATTTTATAGAGTTCAATGATATGTCGCTAAATATGGGATGGAACTTTGGTAATCTGTCTTCACTGTTACCGTATAAAGAAATATTAAACTCTTTGAATGAAATATATTTTGATTCAAAAAGAAACTTGAATAGTAAACTAAAGTTCTCAGTTCGCATTTTAACAGAATTCACAAAATCTGAACTTTTTCCTTCGACACAAAGTAAGGATTTAAAAAAATTACCTTCATATACAAAACTCCTTCTTAGTTTTCT
>JABUQX010001527.1:12500-15000 GCA_015478945.1 Trachelipus rathkii | reverse complement strand
TAGACGTACACCAATCACGAAGATGCTTACATTCTTATTAGACGTAAACCAATCACGAAGATGCTTACATTCTTATTAGACGTAAACCAATCACGAAGATGCTTACATTCTTATTAGACGTAAACCAATCACGAAGATGCTTACATTCTTATTAGACGTACACCAATCACGAAGATGCTTACATTCTTATTAGACGTAAACCAATCACGAAGATGCTTACATTCTACTTAATATGTTTGTGACCAAATCTTTTGATTCTCGATGTTAACAAATCAATCACAAAGATGCTTACATTCTTATTAGACGTAAACCAATCACGAAGATGCTTACATTCTTATTAGACGTAAACCAATCACGAAGATGCTTACATTCTTATTAGACGTAAACCAATCACGAAGGTGCTTACATTCTTATTAGACGTAAACCAATCACGAAGATGCTTACATTCTTATTAGACATAAACCAATCACGAAGATGCTTACATTCTTATTAGATGTACACCAATCACGAAGATGCTTACATTTTTATTAAACGTAAACCAATCACGAAGATGCTTACATTCTTATTAGACGTAAACCAATCACGAAGATGCTTACATTCTTATTAGACATAAACCAATCACGAAGATGCTTACATTCTTATTAGACGTACACAAATCACGAAGATGCTTACATTTTTATTAAACGTAAACCAATCACGAAGATGCTTACATTCTTATTAGACATAAACCAATCACGAAGATGCTTACATTCTTATTAGACGAAACCACTCACGAAGATGCTTACATTCTTATTAGACGTAAACCAATCACGAGATGCTTACATTTCTTATTAGAGTAAACCAATCACGAAGTGCTTACATTCTACTAATAGTTTGTGACCAAATTGGTTGTGATTCTCGATGTTAACAAATCAAAATTACGAATGCATCTAAAGCCCGGTCCACACGAGCGGACTTGAGGAACAACTTGTCCGCGGACTTGTCCGTCGGGACCAAGTCGCGACAAGTTTGCCACGTGTGGACGGGGAAAGTGTGCAACTTTTTCGATTTGGAACAAGTCCGTCGTCTTTTAAAAGTTGATGCGGAGCTTCGTCTTTGACTTGTCCGCGGACAAGTCCGAGTGTGTGGACGAGGCACACGGACTTGTTGTACGACTTATGATCTCTTCTTCACACATTAGTATATTATTATTATTATTATTTATATTATATTATTATTATTATTATTATTCATTATTATTATTATTATTATTATTATTTTATTGATGATAATTATCAAAGAATCATTAATTGCAGTATTTTTTCTTTTTTTTTAATTAAAACAATATCCTCATATTAGTTATAACTACTATATTATTATTATTATTATTTATTATTATTATTATTATTATTATTTTTATTATTATTATTATTATTTTATTATTTATTTTTCTTTATTATTATTAGTATTATATTATTATTATTATTATTATATTATTAGTATTATTATTATTATTATTATTATTTTCTTTATTATATTATTATTATTTATTATTATGATTATTATTATTATTATTATATTATTATTACATTATTATTATATTATTTCTTATATTATTATATTCATTATTATTATTATATTATTATTTAAATTATTAAAAAATTATTATTATAGGTATTATTATTATTATTATTATTATTATTGTTATATGATAATTATCATATCTAATTTTCTTTTATTATTATATTATTATTATTATTATTATTATTATTATTATTATTATTATATTATTTATTATTTATTATTATTTTACTATTTTAATGATATCATCATTATTTATTATTATTATTATTATTATTATTATTATTATTATTATTATTATTATTATTATTTATATATTATTATTTTTAATATTGTTATAATTATCGTGTTTTTGCTTATTATTATTTTCTTAATTAATAATAATATTATTATTATTATTATTATTAGTATTAGTATTAGTATTATTATAATTAGTATATATTATTTTTGAGTTTTGATATGATATGATTATTATTATTATTTTCTTTATTATTATTATTTTATTTATTATTATTATTGATTATATTATATTATAGTTATTATTATTATTATATATTATATTATATTATGTTTATTATATTATATTATTAATATTATTATTTTATTATTAATATTGTTATTATTAATTTATTATTATTATTATTTTATTATTATTTTATTATTATTATTATTTTATATTTCATATTATTATTATTTCTTTCATTATTATCTATTATTATTATTATTATTATTATTATTATTATTATTATTATTATTATTATTATTATTATTATTATTATTATTATTATTTTATTATTATTATTATTATTATTATTATTATTATCTTTATATTAATATTTTGTCGTTTATTATTATTTATTATTATTTTATTATTATTAAGAATAATTAAGTTGATATTAAATCTTAATGTTATACATTATTAAATATATAATATTATTAT
>JABUQX010001526.1:57500-64739 GCA_015478945.1 Trachelipus rathkii | reverse complement strand
TATATATATATATATATATAATATATATTATATATATATAATATATATATATTCTTCCTCCTATCTCCAGATTGGGGGTGAGGTGCGTAGCATACACTGGAACAGAAAAGTAGTAGAAAAAATGAGGGAAGTCGAAAAGAAAGCCCCCCTTTTACCGTCCACTTTATAACCCCAATGAGAAATAGTCGCAATCAGAAAAATCCACTCTGACACTTCACGAGACTGCGAGGGACCCTCATTGTGGTATCTCGTCAATCTGAGGTTCAACCCCTGCGCAAAACCCGGCCACTCACTCCTGCTAGGCACATTTTTTCAATCCTCTGTCGTACTAACATTTCTCTCCTTCAGGCATTCCTCTACTGACTCAATCCAGTTTTTCTTCTGTCTCCCAGCAGGTCTATTCTCAGCCCACTCACCACTATACATCCTCTTAACCAACCGACTATCATCAATCCTTTCCATATGACCTAATCATCTCAATGTACTCTCATTTATTATCTCATTTACGCATTTCTTCAAACCACACAACTCTGGAATGTGTTCATTCCTCATTTTATCAATTCTTCTCACACTTAACATGCTACTAATATATATATATATATATATATATATAAATATATATATATATATATATATATATATATATATAATATATATATATATGATATAATATATATATATATATTATGACCCAACCTATGTAATGAGATAGAGAAATCCGTATCCCCCCTCAAGTTTGGCACCAATTCTATAGGGTGTAATAGCTTCCGAGGGCGAAGTTTCACTCCGCTACGCCCTTCCAAGAGAGGTACTAAACCCATAAACTTGGCAATGGTTGTATCTAGGTGGAAAATAAGCTGCCGACAGGGTTCAGGCAAGGATTTTGAGTCAGAGAAAGATTCGGCTACTGAGAAGACTCATGATTCGGAGCACTGATCCGCATCCGGAGCAGGTGTCGTAGCCGCATCTTAAAATAACCATATAAAAGACCGAGCAAGATATCTTTACCTATGTTTTCGGGCCCTAAATTAATTTGAGGGTTTCAGAATTCCCAAGGGTGTCTGAGACCCCCCAGAAAGGAATTCCTGGAAAAAAAATAAATAAGAAATAACATACAGAGTATATAGCTGAGGAAGGAGTCGAAGTCCGAAAAGGAGTCGACCCTACTCCTGAGTGGAGTCAGAATATTAGAGAATTAGGATCTATGTATTCGATCTCAGCAGCTATCCTTGCATATGTCTTAACATACATTAGGCGAAAGCAAAAGCAAGTTTTTTTCTCAGGCAACGCATTTCTCCGGCTCACCTCCCGCTATAGATCCATTCTGACTCCACTCTGGTGTAGGGTCGACTCCTTACTCAGCTATGTTCTCTCTACATTGTTTCTTCTTTTTTCTTCAGTGATTCCCTCCAGGGTGCTCTCAGACAGCTTTAAGGATTCTGAAACATTGATAATCAAGTTCTATGGGTCCGAAAACACACACACCACACACACAACACACACACACACCACACACAACACACACACACACACAACATATAATATATATATATATATATATTATATATATATATATATAATATATATATATAATACTTATTATATATATATATATATAATATATATAATATATATATATATATGTGTGTTGTGTGTGATGTGATCCCTACTCGGCTCTATTATATGATTATTTCAAAATATAGCTCCGGCATCGACACCGGCTCAACATGCGGATCAGTCCTCCGCATCATGAGCCTTCTCAGTAGCCGACCTTTTCTCTGACTCTAAATCTTTCGCTGAATCCTGTCGGCAGCTTATTTTCCATCTAGATACAACTATAGCCAAAGTTATGGGTTTAATACCCTCTTTTAAGGGCTTAGCGGTATGAAACTTTGCTCTCGGGAAGCCATTACACAATATAGAAAAGGTGCCAAGTTTACATCTACTATAAAATAAATCTACTACTCCCACCCCCATTTTCTTTTCATCATTTATTCCTCTAAATTTCTTGTACCTAAACGTTTCATACTGTTTCGCTGATAGATACAAGGAGGCTTATGGCGATCACGACCAGGTCTGAATCAGAGATTAATATTCCAAAAGAATTTGATTTGTGTTAACTATATTTACTAAGTAAATATAGATACATGTTATGTCCCAAAACTAAGTGTACTGATGTCGTATATATATATATATATATATATATATATATATAATATATATATATATATATAATAATATATAATAGATACATGTTATAGTCTTATCCAAAACTAAGTGTACTGGATGTCGTATTTAATTATGTATTGGGCTTACCTGAAATTACAAGTTATCTCCTTCGAAGTATGACCCTTGGGAGGTTCCACAGCGGTTTCAGCGTTTCTTCCCCTTTTCATAGCAGTCCCGGAAGTCATTTTCCCGAAGTGTGTTTAGTTCACGTGTTACAGTATTTTTTAAGTTTTCCATTGTCCCAAAATGATGACCCTTCAACTTCATTTTCAAATTAGGGAAGAGGTAGAAATCGCACGGAGCTTGATCTGGGCTGTATGGAGGATGTGGAAGTACTTGAATGTTTTTCAATAATTGAGAGCGCAGTGTGAGATAGCGCGTTATCGTGGTGCAGAATCCAATCGCCTGCAATGTCTGTTCTGATTCGCTGAACTAGGTTTTCGAAGTCGTTCCAAGGCATCTTGTAAAAGACGTGATTAATAACTTTCTGTCTTGAAGGTACAAATTCCTTGTGCACAATACCACGACTGTCGAAAAACACAATAATCAGTGTTTTCCCCTTGGACTTGCTCATACGTGCTTTCTTCGGACGAGGAGAATTTTTTGTGTGCCATTCCCACTTTGCCATTTGGTTTCAGGATCGTACTCAAAAACCCATGATTCATTGCCTGTTATAACTTTATCCAAAAATTGTGCTGTATTTCGAGTCTTTCAAGTAACTCTTGACAATTTTGACCCTGTTCGCTTCCTGCTCCACAAACAAGTCTTTCGGCATTAGTTTTGCACAAATTTTCGCATGTGCAAATGGTTCGTTAAAATTCTATGAACTGCATTTTTATTCAAACCAGTTTCTTTGGCAATCACACTGACACTGGAACCGGCGGTTTCTCTCCATTACAGCTCTAACAACTTCACATTTTTATCACTTTTTAACGAGATTAATCTTCCACAACGAGGGTCGTCTTTAACATTTTTTCGGAGCTCTTTGAAAGTCTTTGTGTCACTTAAAAACCATAGTCTCGATAGCGTCAGTCGGCCATCCCCATAAAGCTTCGTCTTAAAGAAGAAGCAAATGTCTCATTGGCAGACTTGTTACGTTTACACAGAATTTGATAGTGTACCGCTGTTAAATATTTTACCTGCATTCGGCCATAAAAACGTTTAACGAGGATAGAAACACACGCCCATACACAAAAGATGTAGTGCAAAAAACGTAACGAGGTTAGAACACCACGCCCACACCTTAACAGATGTTGTGTAAAGAATGACTAAAAATCTGCGTAAAACTGAGTATGGATATTGCAGCTCTAGTAACTAGCTTACACCCACTCGTACACGTCACGGATGGAGCTACATTACTCAACCGTTCCATGGAATTCAGCAAAGGTACTTTTGGGGCAGAGAGTATATATATATATTATATATATATATATATAATATACATATATATATATACTATATATATATTACTATATAACTATATAATATATAATATATATATATATAATATATTATACTATATATATATATATATATATATATTACAGTTGTCACCACCACCATGGGTAGAGCCCTATTCAGGGAGGGGTTGTTGCACACCAAAGTTTCATCCGCTAGCGGCAATTACGCAGATGAAGCACAGACGCAGGCTTTAAAGTGAGGAGATTAAATTCAGGAGGAAACACAGAAGATGGAAGAGATTCCACAGAACAGAGGTGGCAGGAAAGAGGAAGCACCGCAGCAAACCAGGCCTGGAGTACCACATCCACACAAAAACTCGTTGCGCAGACACGAGCACCCCTTGTGCTACGCAGGCGTCGTCGTAAAGGTGTTGGTACGCGAGTGGGCAAGTTCCCTCGCCAACAAACCTGGCGGCTGCTGGTACCTATAGAAAAGAAGATAAAGCACCAAACATCGACCGCAAAAGATAGAGGGTCAAGTGAAATTGGAAAGTACAGGGACAGTTTATAAGCCTTGTGGCTTTTGACTCGACCCTATCCAAAAGCCGGGTGAAACCAGAGCCCCCAGATATGAGAACAGTACTCCATACAAGGGCTTATGAGACCCTTGTATAGCTGGAGGAACCTGTAACTGAAAAGAAAGGAAAAAAAGTCTCGCAGTCTAAACGAACTCCAGTTTCTTTGAAGCCGCACTAGCAACCGTTGTGATGGTGAGGTTTCCAAGACATTTTTTGTTTATGTTAAGGCCAAGGGATGTGTATATTGTCAACAGGAGAGACGAGCGAACCGTCTAAAGATATAGGAAAGTTAGAAGGTGTTTAGAGAGGGAGATTTGTAGAAGGTTGAGTATTTTTAAAGAATTGAATTTCACAAGGTTTAGACAACCCCAACCGGGAAATCTCATCCAGATCAGCGAGAATAAGAATCGGAAAGATTAAGACGAGAGGCAATTCTAGAAAGTAAAAGAGGGGAGCGCAGAATTGAAATGAGTTAGAAAGAGTGAAGGGTCGAGTCATCGGTAAATGAGTGGATAGAGTTAGATGTACTGGTGAGAAGATCATTAATTAAAAAGTAAGAATAAAGTAGCGAGATAAGACAGAACCCTGAGAACACCACTATTGACAGAAAAAGGAAGAAGAAGTCGCTCCATCAAACCACAGCTGATATTGACCGACTTGAAGAAAGCTAGACAAATAAGCTAAGGAAAAGAGAAGAAGGAAACAAAAAAGGAGGGGAGCTTGGAGAGCAGGACGCGTGCCAATACTCGGTCAAAAATGCTTTGGATATGTCAAACGCCACCACGCAAGTCTCCCCGTAGTTCCTAAGAGCTTAAAACCATAAATCGCGTTAAATTAGGAAAGTAGCCAGTAGACCTTGAACGCCAAAAGCAGTACTGGTGATCGGAAGAAAAGAATGAGATTCCAGATCGTCTAAGAAGTGAGAGTTAAGAAGTGTTTCAAAGATCTTAGATAGAATTAACAAGTGAGAGCTTATAGGGCGATAGTTAGAAGGATCAGAGCGGCTTCCTTTTTCGAACAGATTGGACTGTGCGATGCTTCAAACAATAGGAAAGTGCTAGCATTGGAGGACATAGAGAATGTAGTTGCAACGAGGGGCGGGGTCAGGCACGTAAGCACATTCCCTCAAAACTCCGGGAGAAATGCCATCCGGGCACCCGCTTCCTAAACGTTCATAATCTCAGGAGGCCCATAGCACCCGCATCAAATGTAATCACAAAAATCTTATATATAATATATATATATAATATATAATATATATATATATATATATATATGATATATAATATATATAGAATATATCTATATATAATAATATATATATAATATATATATTTACAGTTGTCACCAACACTACTCACGGCAGAGCCCTATTCAAGGAGGGGGTGTTGTACGCCACAAAAATTCACCAACTGACGTAAATTAGGCAGATGAGCACGGTGAGGGAGATTAAATTCAGTAGGAAACACAGAAGATTTAAGGAGAATTTCACAGAATAGAGGTGGCAGCAAAGAAGGAAGCCACCGCAGCCGAACTAGCTTGAGTTGCCAAGTCAACACAAAATTCATGCGCAGACACAGCACCCCTGTGCTACGAGGGCGTTGTAAAGGTGGGGAACGCGAGTAAAGTTCCATTGTAGCACTTGCCGCTACAGTACCTATAGAAAAGGGATAAAGCACCAACATCGCTCCGCAAAGATAGAAGGTCAAGTGAACTGGAAAGCACAGAACAGTTCATAAGCCTTTTGGCTTTTGACTTGACCATATCCAAAATCCGGGTGAAACCAGATCCCCAAAGATATGAGAGCAGTACTCCATGCAAGGGCGGATGAGGCCCTTATATAGCTGAGTAGCTGAGATGATGAAGAAAAGTTCTCGCAAGTTCTAAACAGAATTCCCTGTTCTTTTGAAGTTGCCCTAGCAACCGCTGTGTTGTGAGGTTTCCAAGACATTTTTTGTTTATGTAAGGCCAAGGATGTTAATATTGTCAACAGGAGAGACGAGAGAACCGTCGAAAGAGATAGGAGGAAAGTTAGAAGGTGTCTTAGAGAAGGAGATTGGTAGAAGTTGGGTTTTTAAAGAATTGAATTTCACAAGGTTGAGGACGACCCCTCCGAAATTTTAGCCAGATAAGTGAGAAAAGAATGCGAAAAGCATAAGCGAGAGGAAATTTCTAGAAGTAAAAGAGGAGCAGAATTGAAATGAGATTCATTGGCATACGAGTGGATAGAGTTAGATGTGCAGGTGAGAAGATCATTAATGAATAGTAGGAATAAAGTAGGAGATAAGACAGAACCCTGAGGAACACCACTATTGAAAAAAAGAAGAAGAAGAAGAATTAACCCCATCAACAACAGCTGATATTGAGCGATTGAAAAAAAGAAACCTAGATATAAGTAAGCAAAGAGAAGAAGGAAACCCAAAGGAGGGGAGCTGGAGAGCAAATGACGCGTAGCCATACCTTGGTCAAAGCTTTGGGATATGCCAACACCCACGCAAGTCTCCCCGTTAGTTCCTGAGTGCGGGAATCCATAAATTTAGTTAGATGAAGTATAGTGTCAGTAGACCCGAAGCGCGAAAGCCGACTGGCATCGCGAAAGAAGTGAATGGGAGAATTACAATCATCATAAGAAATGAGAGCTAAGAAGAGTTTCAAAGATCTTAGATAGAATACAAGTCAGAGCTATAGGGCGATAGTTAGAAGGATAAGATTAGTTTCCTTTTTTCGGAATAGGTTGGACATGTGCGTGCTTCCAAAACTGAAGGAAAGTGTTGGTATTGAGACATAGAGAATATAGTTGAATGAGGGGCGGGGTCAGCAAGGAAGCACAGTCCCTCAAAATTCGGGGAGGAACGCCATCCGGGTCACCCGCCTTCCTAACGTTCGTAGATTTCAAGAGCCCATGCACCCGATTAAATGTAATCACAGGCAAAGGCATAGGACACCTGAGATAAGGAAGAGGAATGCCAGAATCGTCCAGGGTTGAGATGGAGGAAAATAGGAGGCCGAAGAATTAACGACAGAGCCATCAG
>JABUQX010001526.1:45000-52500 GCA_015478945.1 Trachelipus rathkii | reverse complement strand
TATTTTATCTTGATTTCACCTTTGGTTTTTTGTCTGTTTGTTTTTGCCTGTTTTGTTTGTTCCGTTGTGGTTGCGTGTGCGTGTCTGATGGCAGATTTGCACAGGCGTGGGCTTTCTATCGACTTCACCAACATCCGCGGCTTACACTCTAACTCTGCATCCGTGGAATACCACCTCTCTAACTCTAACCCTAACCTTTTGCTCTTGTCTGAGACCCAGATGGCTAAGAATTCATCCTCTAATTCGTTTAATATATCCAACTATAACTTATTTCATAATTTCCGTCTAAAGGGTGGAGTATGTGCCTATGTAAACATAAACACTCCTGTAACACGTCTCGAGAATCTCGAATCTCCTAACTTCGATGTTCTGTGGCTTAAAATCTTTCTTCCTTCTACTACAATAATCTTGTGCTTCTGCTACTGTTCTCCTAACAGAACAGATTTTCACGCCTTTTTTGAATATCTTACCATTTCTCACTAGACTGTTATATCTTCTCCTCCAAATACTGAGTCCTCTATTTAGGAAGATTTCAATTACACAACACAGAATGGGGTCCCTCTCATACTGATCTAAGGTGGGGAGGAGGCCGAATCATTCAGCATTCTCAACGATCTGGGAGGAACTAATTAAAGAACCCACACACATTCCGGATCGTCCCAACCAATTCTTGAACACACTTGACCTATGTTTCACCACTAGTCTTTCTCTCTATAAATACACTACTTTCTCTCCTATTGGTAAATCTGACCACAACCTTATATCTCTTAATTCTTAATACTTTTCTCTCCAACAGCTCCATATTCCTGCCCTATGCGTTTTTTTCCTGGTACTTTGATCGGGCCAATTGGGGGGCTTTGAGTCGCTTCTACGCTAACTATAATTGGAATGACTACTTTGACTTTGGTGTCGCTTCGGCTTCCGCCGATAAGGTGGGAGCTGTAATCGTTGATGGGATGAGCAGGCTCATTCCTTTCTTCGACTAAATCTTGCTCTCCTCATAATCCATGGTTCGATCGTGCTTGTTCTCTGGCCATCAGGCTTAGGGACAGTACGAATTCGGGGGTGGCAAAAATTTCTTGACTCCTATCACTCTCGCTAATTTTCATTCAACTCTTCGACGGGCAAAGCGGGCTTTCATCAAATGAAGGTGCGTCAACCTCCTTGATTCTCCTACTGACAAATCTTTCTGGCCTCTTGTCAAAAACATTTCTAACAACTTATATAAATTTGCCTTTCCTCCTCTTATTCGATCTGATGGCTCTGTCGTTAATTCTTCGGCCTCCTATTTTCCTCCATCTCAACCCTGGACGATTCTGGCATTCCTCTTCCTTATCTTTCTCCTCCCAGGTGTCCTATGCCTTTGCCTGTGATTACATTTAATCGGGTGCATGGGCTCTTGAAATCTACGAACGTTAGGAAGGCGGGTGACCCGGATGGCGTTCCTCCCCGAATTTTGAGGGACTGTGCTTCCTTGCTGACCCCGCCCCTCATTCAAAACTATTCGTCTAGGTCTGAAATACAACACTTTCCTTCAGTTTTTGAAAGCACGCACCATGTTCCAACCATATTCCGAAAAAAAGGAAACCACTCTATCCTTCTAACTATCGCCCTATAGCTCTGACTTGTATTCTATCTAAGATCTTTGAAACTCTTCTTAGCTCTCATTTCTTAGATCATCTGTAATCTCATTCACTTCTTTCGATCGCAGTCGCTTTCGGACGCTCGAGTCTACTGAACAAATAACTTTCCATCTACTAATTTATGGATTTCCCGCACTCAGGAACTACGGGAGACTTGCGTGGTGGCGCTTGACATATCCAAAGCATTTGACCAGGTATGGCACCTGGCATTGCTCTTCAAGCTCCCCTCCTTTGGTTTCCTCCTTCTCTTTGCTTACTTATAACTAGTTTTTTTTTCAAATCGCTCAATATCAGCTGTGGTTGATGGAGCTACTTCTTCTTCTCTTCTTTTCAAATAGTGGTGTTCCTCAGGGTATCTCCTTACTCCTACTTTATTCCTACTTTTCATTAAATGAATCTTCTCAACCTGCAACATCTAATCCTCTATCCACTCGTTTGCCAATGAACAACCCTTTCATTCTGCTCCCTCTTTTACTTCTAGAATTTTCTCTCGTCTTAATCTTTTCGATTCTATTCTCGCTTATCTGGATAAAATTTCCGGAGTGAGGTCGTCTCAACCTTGTGAAATTCAATTCTGTAAAAACCCAACTTTCTACAAATCTCCTTCTCTAAGACACCTTCTAACTTCTTATCTCTTTAGACGGTTCTCTCGTCTCTCCTGTTGACAATATAAACATCCTTGGCCGTAAAGAAACAAAAAAAAATGTTTTGGAAAACCTTCACATCACAACGGTTGCTAGGGCGGCCTCCAAAAAAACTGGGAATTCTGCTTAGACTGCGAGACTTTTCTTCATCAATCTCAGCTACTCCAGCTATATAAGGACCTCATCCCCCTTACATGGAGTACTCTCTCATATCTTTGGGGATCTGGTTTCACCCGGATTTTAGGATATGGTCAAGTCAAAAGCTAAAAAGGCTTATAAAACTGTGTCTTCTGACTTTCCAGTTCACTACCTATACCTGCGGAGCGATGTTGGCTTTATCCCTTTTCGATAAGTACCGCAGCGCGGAAGTGCTCAATGAACTTATTACTCGCGTTCACCACCTTAACAACGCCCCTCGTAGCACAAGGGGTGCTGTGTCAGCGTATGAATTTTGCGTTGTACATTGGCAACTCAAAGCTATTTCGCTGCGGGTGCTTCCTTCTTTGCTGCCACCTCTGTTATGTGGAATTCTCTTCCATCTTCTGTGTTTTTCCTACTGAATTTAATCTCCCTCACCGTGCTCATCTGCCTAATTTACGTCAGTTGGTGATTTTTGTGGCGTACAACACCCCCTCCTTGAATAGGGCTCTGCCCCGTGAGTGTTGGTGACAACGTAATATATATATATATATATATATATATATATATAATATATATTATATATATATATATATATATATATATATATATATAATATATATAGATAATATATATTATTATAATATATAAATTTTGTGATTACATTGATCGGGTGCATGGGCTCCTGAAGACTATGAACGTTAGGAAGGCGGGTGGCCGGATGGCATTCCTCCACGGAGTTGAGGAATGTGCTAACGTGCTGACCCCGCCCCTCGGTCAACTATATTCTCTATGTCTCAATGCTAGCACTTTCCCTCAGTGGTTGGAAGCACGCACATGTCCAAATTATTCCGAAAAAAGGCGAAGCCGCTCTGATCCTTTCTAACTATCGCCCTATAGCTCTCACTTGTATTCTATCTAAGATCTTTGAAACACTTCGTTAACTCTCACTTCTTAGACCATTCGGGAATCCATTCTCTTCTTTCCGATCACCAGTACTGCTTTCGGCGTTCAAAGTCTACTGCCGATATACTTTCCTATTTAACCGCTTTATGGTTTTAGCTCTTAGGAACTACGGGAGACTTGCGTGGTGGCGTTTGGACAATCCAAAGCATTTACCGGGTATCGCACGCGTACAGTGCTCTAACCAAGCTCCCCTCCTTTTTGTTCCTTCTTCTCTTTTCTTACTTATGTTTAGCTTTCTCAAGTCGCTCAATATCAGCTGTGGTTGATGGAGCGACTTCTTCTTCTTTTCTGACAAATAGTGGTGTTCCTCGGGGTTCGGTCTTATATCTCTAACTTTATTCTTACTTTTCATTAATGATCTTCTACGGACATCTAACTCTATCCACCAATATACCGATACTCGACCCTTCATTCTTCAACTCATTTTCAATTCTCTCCTTCTTTTACTTCTAGAATTGCCTCTCGTCTTAATCTTCCCGCGATTCTATTCTCGCTGATCTGGATAAATTTCCGCCATTGGGTCGTCTCAACCTGTGAAATTCAATTCTTTAAAAACTCAACTTACAAATCTCCCTCTCTAAAACACCTCTAACTTTCCTATCTCTTTCGAGATTCCTCGTCTCTCCTGTGACAATATAAACATCCTTGGCCTTAAACATAAACAAAAAAATGTCTTGGAAACCCTCACATCACACGGTTGCTAGGGCGGCCTTCAAAGAAACTGGAAGTTCTGTTAGACAATGCGAGACTTTTTTTTCCTCTTTTTCAGTTACAGTTACTCCAGCTATACAAGGGTCTCATCAGCCCTTGTTTGGAGTACTGCTTCTCATATCTGGGGGCTCTGGTTTCACCCGGCTTTTGTAGGGTCGAGTCAAAAGCCAAAAGGCTTATAAACTGTCCTGTACTTTCCAATCCACTTGACCCTCTATCTTTGCGGTGCGATTGTTGGTGCTTTTATCTCTTTTCTAATAGTACCGCAGCGGCAGGTGTTCGAGGGAAACTTGCCACTCGCGTACCACCACCCCTTACGACCCTCGTAGCCACAAAGCGTGCTGTGTCTGCGCCACGGAGTTTTGTGTGGATGCTCGGTAACTCCAGGCTTGGTTTGCTGCGTGCTTCCTTCTTTTCCTGCAACCTCTGTTCTGTGGAATTCTCTTCCATCTTCTGTGATTCCCGCCGAATTTAATCTCCCTCACTTTTAAAGCCTGCGTCTGTGCTCATCTGCGTAAATTTGCCGCTTAGCGGATGAAACTTTGTGTTGCAACACCCCCTCCCTAATAGGGCTCTACCCATGAGATGGTGGTGACAATTAATATTATATATAGATATATATATATATATAATATATATATATATAAATATATATATATATAAATATATATATTATATATATATATTATATATATATATAGATATACTATATATATATATATATATATATATATATATACTCCTCTGTCACAAAAGTAAGTTTACTGAATATCCCATATGAACGGTTGAGTGAATGTAGCTCCTCGTCCGTGACGTATACGAGGGGGTAGCTAGTTACTAGGCTGCATATCCATACCAGTTTTAACCAGATTTATAGTCAGTCTTGCACTACATCTGTTTATGTATGGACGTATGTTCTAACCTCGTTACGTTTTTGCACTACATCTTTTTTGTGTATGGGCTTGTTTTCTATCCTCGTTACGTTTTTGCGATGCAGGTAAATATTAAACAGCGGTACGCTATCAAATTCTGTGTGAAACGTAACAAGTCTGCCAATGAGACATTTGCTTCTTTAAACGAAGCTTTTGGGGATCCACTCTATCGAGAACTATGCTTTTTAAGTGCACAAAGATTTTCAAAGAGGGCCGAGAAAATGTTGAAAACGACCCCGTTGTGAAAGACCAATCTCGTCAACAAAGGATGAAAATGTGGAAGTTGATAGAGCCATAATGGAGAGAGACAGCCGGTTTAGTGTCAGAGTGTTGCAGAAGAAACTGGTTTAAATAAAAATGCAGTTCATAGAATTTTAACGAACCTTTGCACATGCGAAAAATGATGCCAAACTAATGCCGAAAGGACTGATATAGATGAGAGCAGAAAAGCGAAACAGGGTCAAAAGTTGTAAATAAAAAAGACTCTAAATAGAGCGAAATTTTTGGGATAAAGTTATAACAGACGAAAAATCTGGGTTTTTGAGTAAGATCCTGAAACCAAATGGCAAGTGCGGAATGGCACACAAAAAAATTCTCCTCGCCCGAAGAAAGCACGTAGAGCAATCCAAGGTGAAAACACTGATTATGTTTTTTCGACAGCCGTGGTATTGTGCCACAAGGAATTTGTACCTTCAGAGCAGTACAGTTAATCACGTCTTTTTACAAAGAATGTCTTGGAACGACTTCGAAAAATTCTTCAGTGAATGGGAACAATAAGTGTTGAAGATTGGGTTCTGTATCAACGTATAACGCGCTATCTCACACTGCGCTCTCAATTATAGAAAACATTCAAGTACATCCACATCCTCCATACAGCCTAGATCTAGCTCCGTGCGATTGTTTCGACCTCTTCCCTAAGTTGAAAAGGAAGTTGAAGGGTCATCATTTTGAATGGAAAACTTAAAAAATACTGTAACACGTGAACTAAACACAATTTCAGGAAAATGACTTCCGGGACTGCTATGAAAAGGGGAAGAAACGCTGAACCGCTGTGGAACCTCCAAGGTCATACTTCGAAGGAGATAACTTGTAATTTCAGGAAGCCCAATACATAATTAAATACGACATCAGTACACTTAGTTTTGGGAACATAACAATGTTATATATATATATATATAGTATTGTATATTTATATATATATATATATATATATATATATATATATATATATAAGTATATATATATATATATATTATATATATATAGATATATATATATATTAGCTTTTGGTTGGGGGCCTCAGTGTAACAACAAATCCAATTCTTTTGGAATATTATCTCTGCTTTCAAACCTGGTCTGATCGCCATTAAGCCTCTTGATCTATCAGCAAACAGTATGAAAACGTTGGTACAAGAAATTTAGAGGAATAAATGATGAAAAGAAAATGGGGGTGGGAGTAGTAGATTTATTTTATAGTAGATGTAAACTTGGCACCTTTTCTATATTGTGTAATGGCTTCCGAGAGCAAAGTTTCACTACCGCCTAAGCCCTTACAGAGGGTATTAAACCCATAGCTTTAGCGCTATAGTTGTAGCATAGACGGAAAATAAACAGCCGACAGGTTTCAGCAAAGGTTTCGGGGTCAGAGAAGAGGTCGGCTACTGAGAAGGCTCATGTAATGCGGAGGACTGATCCGCATGTTGAGCCGGTGTCGATGCCGGAGCTGTATTTTGAAATAATCATATAATAGACCGAGTAAGGGATCACACACACACACACACACACACACACATATATATAATATATATAATATATATAATATATTATATTATAGTATATATATATATATATATATATATAATATATATATATATATATTATAGTATATATATATGTGTGTGTGTGTGGTGTGGTGTGTGTGTGTGTGTGTGTGTGTGTGTGTGTGTGTGTGTGTTTTCGGACCCATAGAACTTGATTATCAATGTTTCAGAATCCTTAAAGCTGTCTGAGAGCACCTTGGAGGAATCACTGAAGAAAAAGAGAAACATAGCTGAGAAAGGAGTCACCCACACCAGAATGAAGTCAGAATGGATCTGGAGCGGGAGTGAGCCGGAAAAGCGTTGCCTGAGAAAAAAAAACTTGCTTTTAGCTTTCCTAATGTATGTTACAGAAGACCATATGCAAGGATAGCTGCTGAGATCGAATACATAGATCCTAATTCTCTAATATTCTGACTCCACTCAGGAGTAGGGTCGACTCCTTTTCGGACTTCGACTCCTTCCTCAGCTATATACTCTGATGTTATTCTTATTTAATTTTTTTCCAGGGAACTCCTTCCTGGGGAGTCTCAGACACCCTTGGGAATGTCTGAAAACCCTCAAATTCAAGTTTTAGGGCACCGAAAACATAGGTAAAATATCTTGCTCGGTCTTTTATATGGTTAGTTTTAAGCAATGCGGCTACGAC
>JABUQX010001526.1:37500-40000 GCA_015478945.1 Trachelipus rathkii | reverse complement strand
TGTATTAACCCTTGGTTTCAAATGACCAGGTGCTTGGAATCCTATCTTCTACGAACGTTGAGAAGGATAGTGACCTAGATGCCATTGGTCTCCATGTTTTGAGGGAGTATGCTTCCGAGGTGGCACCTGTCCTTGATCAACTTTACTCTTTTTCTCTTAATACTGATACTCTTTCTCAGTTTTGGAAGCGAGCGTATGCTTAGTCAATTCCGCTCTGAGCTTTCTAACTATTGCCTTATAGCTCTAACTTGTATTCTGTCTATTAACTATGAAATAGTCCATGACTCTCATTTCCTGGATCATCTGTAATCTCATTTCATTTTTTTCAGATCATTAGTGTGGCTTTCAGCGATGGAGGTCAAATGGAGAAATGCATTCCTATCTTACTGATTTAGGTTTTTTTTTTTGCTGTTAGGGACTAGGTAGATACTTGTGTGATGGCACTTGACGTATTAAAGATTTTAGACCTGGTATGGCGTGCATCACTTCTCTCTTGTTTTTATTTCTTTGACTTTGCTCACTCGTGTTTAGTTTCCTCTCAAATAATTTCATATCTGCACTTGTTGATAGGGAAACTTCTCTTTTCATTCCTGTTAATTAAGGTGTTCTACTGGGTTCTGTATTATCTCTTTCGCTATTCCTACTTTCATCAATAATCTCCTAAGTATTATGCTGTATTTCTGATTCAGGTCATATTATGGTGATGACTCAGTCCTTCATTTATAGACTTATTTCAAATCTACTACCTCGCTTGCTACTAGAGTTGTTTCTCGTTTCAACTTTCCGATTTCACTCTTGAAAATCTGAATGGGACTCCCTATGAGATCTTCCCACCTAGTGAAATTCAACTCTTTAAAAAGGCAACCTCTTCATATATTTTTCTCAAAAACACCTCTCAGCTTTCAACCTCTTTCTACAACTGTACCGTTTTACTTTCGAACATCATAAGCATTCTTGGGTTGAGCGTAAACAAGAAATTGTCTTGAAAACCTTTTTTCACAATGTTGCTAAGGTGACCTCAAGGAAGCTGGCAATTCTTTTAAGACTATGAGCTTCTTCCTTTTGCACAGATACCTCAACTGTACGAAAGTCTCGTCAACCCTTGTGTGGAGTACTGACCTCCATTTAAGAGAGGATGGGTTCCAGGTCCACCCATGTATTGGATAAGGTTGAGTCTAAGATTTAAAGACTACTGAACAGACCCTTACTGTCCAACTCTCTTGACACTCTGTAGTTTAATAAATCAAAGTAGTGAAAGAACTAAGTTAAAAGGCAAAATTTGTTTTGAATGTAGGGAAGATAGTTTAAGATAAGAAGTAACATTTATTTCAGATATTCAATGACTGTCAGGAGACCTTCAGGAGTAGATCAAACGATAGTGAAAATGTAGAGATTTTTGTGGAATAATTTCCAGGGTTAAAAAAATTTGAAAACATTATAAAAGATTATGAAAGATCATCAAATTCCTAATGGCAGATTATATATATATATATATATATATATATATATATATATATATATTATATAAATATATATATAGTATATATTATATATATATATTATATATATATATATATAACATATTATATATATATATATCATATATATATATATATATATATATATATTATATATATTATATATAGTATATATATATATATATATATATTATATATATATTATTATTATAATTAATATAATATATTTATATATTATATATATATATATATTATATAAATATGATATATATTATATATATATATAATATATATATATAATAGATATATATTATAATAATATATAATATATATATATATATATATTATATATATAGTAATTATATAGTATATATATATATATATATATATATATATATTTAGACCATTTACAAAAAAGGGGTTAATTTTTTTTTTGGTGACGTACCATGTGCATTGCTTGGTGCTTGCTGTTTCTTGGCAAAATATGAAAGTGTAGCGAACGCTAGATCCCCTGATGATGTTTTGACCCCCGCCCAACCCAATTAACTGATTTACTGAATAAATCTTCATTTTTCCATACTAAAATCATGAAAAAATATTTGTAATGCAATACAGTTTATTAAAAAGAGAAGAAAAAGTACATAGTAACCGAAAAGTTAACATAATAAAAATATAATAATAATAATAATAATAATAATTAATAATAAAAATAATAATTAATAATTAATAATATAATAATAATAATAATTAATAATAATATAATATAATAAGTAATAATAATAATAATAATAATAATAATATAATGAAAAGTAATAATAATAATAATAATAATAATAATAATAATAATAATAATAATAATAATAATAATAATAATAATAATAATAATAATAATAATAATAATAATAATAATAATAATAATAATAATAATAATATAATAATAATAATAATAATAATAATAATAATAGATAATAATAATATAATAATAATAATAATAAAAATAATAAAAAAAAAATAATAATAAT
>JABUQX010001526.1:22500-27500 GCA_015478945.1 Trachelipus rathkii | reverse complement strand
CATGGTTTTTGGCGTGTGTATGTGTGTTTGTAAATGTCTGAGGGTGTGATGTTTTGCATGTAAGGTGTGTGTGTGTCGAGATGTATTTGGCGTGGTTATGTGTGTGCTAGGCATGTGGTTTGTAGGGTTTTGTGGGTAGGTTGTTTGTTGGTATTGTGTGTGTATTGTGTTGTGTGATGTGTGTGTTGTGTGATGTGTGCGTGTGTGTGTGTGTGTGTGAGGGTATGTTTTTTGGCCTGTGTATGTTAATATGATAATATACCTTATATAATCCCGCATGTTGAAATACATTTTAGGGGTTGTATTTATTACTACTGTTACGTTGCGGGTATGCAACTATTAAGTGTATTTCTTATCCCCCGGTTCAGTATTCTTCACCATGCCACGTAATACCCTGTTTGACCCTACGGCGAGTGCGAGAAGGAAGAGCCCGCATGATCTCCTTGGTGGTGTGCATATTCACCAGAGGAGGTAGTCGACAAGTTTTCTTTTAGCTCGTCGTGGCGTAGTGGTCAAACACATGCAAGCTCATCTGCTAAGGTCCAGGATCGAATCCTAGCATGTTGAAAATACATTTTATTGGTTGTATCTATTATATAAATATATATATATATATATATATAATATATATTATATATATATATATATATACTATATATATATAATATTTATATATATATATAATATATATATATATAATTATATATATATATATATATATATATATATATATATCATATATATATATACTATATATGCGCGTGTGTGTTGTGAGGGTTGTGTGTGTGTAATTGTATGTGTGTGCTGGATGTGTTTATCTAAACTTACATAAAATAGGCATACACTATACATAAGGAAATAGAGCTGCATTGGACATTATCACGGTTATATAGAGTCCCATTCGTTCGTCAAATAAGTATTAAACGCTTCAAATAAATGCTATTTATTAACAATAGAGGAAAAGCAATCGAAGAGGAAAAAGAAGCGAATTCCTCGCTTCGAAGCAGCTCTTAAAGAGTTTCTTATGGTAACTACATTTAAATTCAATATCTTCTTCCAACGCAAATTTCTATTATAAACTTCTGTTCAATCCCGCATTTGAGGAGTAGAGTTTTAAAGATTACATATATATATATATATATATATATATATAAGTATAGTATATAGTATATATATATATATATATATATTATTATATATAGATACTATATATTATTATATATATATATATATATATATTATATATTTGGTGAGAAAAATTATTTTTCCTCTCTCTTCAGAGCCTCAATAAATAATAATAATTAATAATATAATAATAATAATATTAATAAATAAGAATAATAATAATAATAATAATATAATAATAATAATAATATAATAATAATAATGAATAAATAATTAAATAATAATAATAATAATAATTAATATAATAATTAATAATAATAATAAAAATAATAATAATAATAATAATAATAATAATATTAATAAATAATAAATAATAATAGTAAATAATAGTAATAATATAGTAATAATAATAAGAATAGTGTGCAGATAGATTCTGTATAAAAAAAAAGAAAAAAAGAATAAAAGAAAAAAATCCAGAAACATCCGGGAAAGAGTTTTTGCCCCGTTCAACTCTTTTTCAGGGGAATAGAAAATGAGTGTTGAAACTCCTTATGCATCATTCATTCCCTCTCTCTAATATCTACCCATTTGTGAAGTAACTGAAAAATGTTTAATATCTTGAACCTTAGTTAGAGGAAGATATAGTTTTAAAAATCTAAACCTTCTCTGCATTTTCAACGATTAAAAACTATTTACGCCTTTATCATTCATATTTACATACTAAACACTTAGCTTCTATCAGACCACAGTTTGGTGAACAAACTAGATATCCCGAGCAATTTACTCAATTTGGGATATTTTTCCTATTCATCTTCGCAATACAAATACAAATACCAAGATCAACAAATTTATAAACGCTTTTATGTTCTTCAATTTTTTTATCATGTCAATCCAGTAAAATAGTTGATTTTTTTCTTTGCTTGACCTATAGAGCTAGTTGTTAACTGTTTCTTTTGGTGACTTTTATTGCTCGGCATTAGTTTCCTTACTCGGGACTTGGAAAGCTATTGAACAATTATTGTCTTTCACAACTGGCATCTGCACTGAAGATGAGGTGAAAAATTTGTTTTGGCAAAATGGATATTAAGAGATATTTGATGTAAGTATGAGTTGAGGATCGTTGGCGGTGGGTACTGAGTGGTCAATATAGTTATGGTTAAGTCGTCTGCGTAGGTAATTATTTTTGAGTTAGGAGATTGGGGGGTAGGGATATCGGCAGTAAATAGGTTGAACAGAAAAAGGGACAGGATGACTCCTTGGGGGGACTCCATTTCTTAACTTCACTGTTTTTGAGTTCTGGTGTTTGCTTGATACCTGGGCTGTGCGTCCTGATATGAAATTAGATAACCATTTTTTGTAGTTATGTAGGGGAGCATTTAGAATATTTTGGATAAGGATGTGTCTGGGTATTGTGTCAAAAGCTTTACTGATGTCTATGGCTAAGAGGATAGTTCTGTGAGAAGGTGTTTTGTTTAGTCCATTTACGATGTTTTGTGTAATGTTAGTTAGAGCTGTTGATGTAGAATGAAATTTTTTAAAGCCGTGTTGATGGTTTGGGGAGTGGATGGTGGTTTGAATTTTTGTGAGTATGATCTTCTCCATGAGTTTGCATAGGGATGAGAGAAGGGATATGGGGCGGTATGAAGATGGGAGATTGGGGTCTTTTCTGGGTTTTAATTTAGGTATGATGGTAGCTTTTTTCCAGTGTGGGGGGATGTAGTTAAGAGACCAGGATTTATTGAAGATATCAGTGATGAATGATATGGTAGCTGGTCCAAAGTGTTTTATGTGAAGGTTGGAGATGTTGTCTGGTCCGGTGGCAGGGGAATTTTTTAGAGTTTTGATCAGTTTAGTTATTTCTTGGGTGTTGAATGGGGGGGGTCTGGGTTGATTTCTAGCTGTGTTGTTTTGAGTTTGCGTATTATTCTTCTCTTATTTGCGTGAGTGGGTTTGTTTGATATGTTGGAATAGTGTTGTGCGAAGATGTTGCAGTGTTGTTTGGGAGTGGGGAGGGAGTTGTTGTGTCCTCTTAGAGCTTCAATTGTGGGAGGGGTGTTATTCTGCGAGTTGTGGAGACGCTTTATTATCTGCCACGATCTTCTCTCTTCTGGTCTGCCCATGCTGTCCTTTAGGTGTTTCTTGAATTTTTCTGATTTGTGGGTGGAAATTAAGTTGGTGATATGTGTATTTAAGAATTTATTTGTGCGGTCAGTTCTGGGGTGTATATTCGTTATTGTCTGATGGTATTTCTTTGTTTTATTATGTTACAGATTTCGGGGGGTAAGTGAGGGGTTGTAATGTTTTCTGTGTCCTTTGGGTATGTAAAGATTGGAGGCTTTCTGGACTATTTTGGTGAGGTTATCTATGGCTTTGTGTAGAGAGTGTGAGTTGTGGTTTGGTGGTGTGGGTAGACTGGATTCAATGTGTTGAGTGAAGTTCTGACAATTTGCTTTTTTGTAGTTTGTGAATGGTGTGGCTATTTTGGGTTTGGCAATTTTTCTTGTTTGATAGGTGATTATTATTGGGATGTGGTCTCATGGAAGATCAATTTCTGTGTTCCATGTGATGTTAGTGTATAGAAAAGGGGAAGAGAAAGTAATGTCAGGAGATGTCTTGGTTTGATTGGTTTTTATAATTTAATATGTTTAATGGATCGAGTTCCTTTAGAATGTGGATTCCTCGATTATCAGAGGGGTAATCGCAGTACCAGGCAGTGTTTTGGGCTTTGAAATCGCCTCCTATTATTAGGTTGTTCATTGTGTTGATTGGGTGTAAATTTGGTTTGTAGTTGTTTGGGCAGTATTGGGATGTGGGATGTGGGATGAGGAATGTATATATTTATGATATTGTGAGGGGTTATTGAAAAGGATGGTAAAAGATTGAATATTGAGGATTGGGTCATTCAGCAGGTTAGTGGTTTCGGTTGTAGTGTTGTGGTAGGTTAAGTTGTTTTTGATTAAAGTTAGTAGTGTATGGCTTTTGGTGGTGAGTTGGAGTAGATAGAGTCATATCCATAGAAGGGAGTTTTTGTAGTGTTTTATGGTATGTTTTCTTCCTGCACTAGGGCTATATCGATGTTGTGTTTGGAAAGAAAGGTTGAGAGTTCGGATTGTTTACCGTTTAAGCCGTTTATGTTTATCTGTAGAATTTTTATAGTAGATTTGTTGGTGTTTTGTTTGCTTTGGGGTGGAGTGGTAGTTGGTGGGTTGCATATGTTGCAGGACAATGTGTGGTTATGTCGAGGTAAAAGCGTGAAAGGAGAGCATTTGTTCCTATGGATTCATTTTTTGATTTGAAGCATTCTATATATGGTTGGTTTTTTTGTGATGTGTTTCTTACAGATGGGGCAAATATATATTTGTAGGCCTGGGTTTGAATGAATGTCTCCAGATTGTTCAGGCTCAGTGTTAATGGTGTTAGTTATTGAGTTTTTGTTATCTATATGTAAAGAGTTATAGGACTGGAGGGGTTGGAGGTTGGTCATGGTTGGTTTAGTCTGTGAGAGTTTTTTTTTTTTTGATGGGGTTATGCAGATCAAAACAAATATTAACATAGACATATGAAAACCAAAAAAATAAAAATATAAATTACAAAAACATGAGTAATAATTACATAAATACAGAAAACAATACAATTCAAATAGATGTGACATATATAGTATCATAATATTGTAGTGGGGTGGGCATTTTTTATTTTGGTAAATATTTGGATCCTTGATTATTATTGTATTAATTTTATCTAAGTTAGGGCAAGTACAGATATGATTGCAAAGATTGTAACAAATTGAGTTGGATAGTTTGATATATCGTAATAGAGGGGTCACTTGCTGGTTGAGGGAGGATGATTTCTTCAGGTTCTGTGGGGAGGGGACCAGT
>JABUQX010001526.1:0-10000 GCA_015478945.1 Trachelipus rathkii | reverse complement strand
AGTTACGTAGAGAAGGTAGACCTTCTCTGTATTCACAGCAGGCTGTCAATAAATAAAATTGATAGATCAATTATATGCATGTGGTAGACCACACCTGAAGGTAGACCTAACTGTTGCTAACACCAGGTAGACCTAATGTTTAAGAGAGAGTAGACTCACTCTTTACTTATGGTAGACCATTAATTAATATATTTGGTAGACCAACTATATATATATATATAGTATATATATATATATATATAGTATAATATACATAATATAAATATACTATTACTATTATATATATATATATTCTAATACATATAGTATATAATATATAATATTATGTAATTATATATAATGTATTTATATATATATATATATATATAAAAATAATATATATATAGAAGATATATATATATATATATATATATATATAATATATATATATATATATATATAACCAGTAGACCAGCTATAAGCATGCGGTATACCGCATCTGAAGGTAGACCTTACAGTTGCTTTATTAGTTGTTATAAGACACCTCCATGTATCAGGTATTTGAGTAACTAACAATTATTAGATAAATAAAGAAGAAATTATTCTTGAGAAATGTATTATATACTACAAGAAAATAAATACTAATTAATATAGAATAATAAAGGTTCCTTCAAAAATTAGGGTAACTAAATAAAGCATATATATATATATATATATATATATATATATATATATATATATATATATATATATATATATATATATATTATATATATATACTATAATTATAGTATAGTATATATAATATACTAAACCTAACTAGTTAGGTACAGAGGACATAAGAAAGATTGTCACTTTATATGTTTATTTCTTAGAATTAATTACTTAAAATTTAACAGTCAATAATAGTGATTGTCAATAAATTATTAATGCTTCACCTCGATTAAAGATTCAATATAAAAATTAGTCATTCAAATAAAAGAACATTGGTCTATAATAAGAAACAGGCTTTGGAATGCCAACACTCTTACAAATTGTTTTCTCCTCGTATCGTGAAACTCTAACACTTCTATTTATAGTTTAAAGTTAATAAATTTAATATTTCACAAAATAATAGTTCAGATGTGATTATTCATTAAAAGAAAATATAGAATATATCTAAATTGAACTGAGTCAATTTTATAACATCGAAATGCTCTCACAGGCAACTATTTTCCTTTAAAACAGGATTTTAATTAATCAGTTATGTATTCATACATTTAAAAATAAAATACACGAAAATATAACATAGTCAATCACTCTATAAACTCTGAACAATCGACTTTCAAGACGCAGACCACATCTAAATACAGCCTCTTTCCTTGTTATGCGAGAGCAGACTCCCCTCAAAATTTGAAAGTTTAAATAAGACCAGCCGTTAGGCATTCTCATATTACAACCTTCGTTGAGTTCCTCAGCGTACAGGAATTCCTTTGAGAGAGGCGTTCATATGACTGTCTGACGGTGTACAGGAATTAAAGTGATGGGGGGGGGGGGATTCTCGATTCTTACAATGGTGATCCCAGAGTGAGAATCGCTTGAAAGAATCATGCGATTCCCCCCTTTTGCCCCTCAATCACAGTGACACAGGAACATAACACATATAATAATATATATATTATATATATATATATATATATATTTTTTTTTTTTTATAATATATATATATATATATATATATATATATATATATATATATATATATAATATATATATATATATATATATATTAAATTTTTGAGTAATGAACAATACCTTAAAACAAATCGTAATTCCTTAATCTCTACAATTACAATACTCGCATTTTCATAACACCCATTATACAATATTATACCACCTTCAATTTATTCAATTAACCCTTCAACCATAATTCCGATAGCCAGGAAATTGTAAACACTAGTTCATAATCGCAAAAAGTAAAAAAAAAAAAATTTATAAACTTTGTCAATGTAGTCAGTTAGTTGAGGAAAAAAGGAATTTTTTTTTTTGACAGGAAGGAATATCATAACATTCTTCTCCCACACCAATTACTTTACATAGGCAAGATGGCTTAATACCTACTACTACTATTAGGAAACCCACTCATGGCGTCCACTTTCAGAATAGAAAGCATTCTAAACCATTGTTTTACTGGCTACTCGCATTTACCCTTCTCCTTTTACATGCCCTCGCTATTAATGATATGAAAACCTGTATATTTCTCAAAGGAGCGTTTGGCTTCTTTTCTGCCATTTTTTAGAATATTATACACCATTGTTGGATTTCTGCAATCCGTCTATCTTCACGTCTTCTCTTAGGTTTTACCACATATATTACTGTTGATCCTAGCTAGTACAAATTATTGGCCTTATGAGATCTTTTGAACAATTATATGCTTATTTCTTTATACAACGTGAGGCGCAAAGGCCTTCGATTTAAAGCACCATTTCTCTCAGTATGGCCCTCTGACTAGACCGCATGCATTGAGCGGTTCTATTTAAAAAAGTCAGACCACCTGGACAGATAAATTCTGCCGAACATCAAAATACTGGCATTACTCCCTCTTCGTTCATTAGGACTGATCCTCAACAATAAGTGCAAAGGAAGGAACTCAGGCTTCACCTCTAAGCCTCGCCTTTACATCTTTTATTCATGTATATTTGTCCCATTATTAGGCCATGGTTTCAATTTTTCAGTTCATTTGTGTCTTTTATTGTACTTTGTCCCGAAATTATGTCTGAATACTGAGGCAAGGGCAACATCGCAGAAAACAATTTGCAGTTGAATTGAGTTCCGCGATCCAATACAAGTCTTTTTATAACCCCGCAGAATGGAAATACTTCGCTTATCAAAACATGCAGAACGGAATCTACAGTAGCTGTTCAAAGGATAAGCGAATGGTGTTTGCTGAACCTATCGATTGAGCACCAAACAGATAATATGTACCCCTTTACTATATTGCCATTTGTATCGAGATCCACCATAAGGTAGTTGTCAAATTCTCTGAAACCTCCTGTACCTTCCCATTTTGGGGGGAAATCCCTTCCTAGTATTCTTGTTTTTTCTGGCAATATTCAACTTTCAAAAATGCAATTTTTTCACGCGGCTATGTCATGAATTTTGAATACGAAATCTGTTCTCAAAACGATCAAATTTCTTTTAATCCCAGAGTGGTGGTTCGTTAATATGTATTCTCTGCTATTCACATCGCATCTACCAAATTTTTCTGGAATTAATATTTCCTGCGACTCCTGTCGAAATGTCAACTGCCAAAGATAACTCTTTACCCTCGCAAATGAAATCCTTATAAATAGCTTTCAATCCAGAAGGTTCTCCCCTTTCATTAAAGTTTTGATGTACAGATCGGTCTCCTGCTCGACTGCTATGTCCTGGAAATCTATACCCTCCTTGAATCTATCCATTATCTCATATTCAATCCCTTTTTAGTATAAGTTATAAGGTTTACGAAGAAATCATCAAAATCTTATATTAAATCCTCATCGGTATCCCCGCGTGCATACGGCTGATCAATCAATCTATCATTTAAATCTATTATCGATTCGGCCTATAATTAACTATTATTACTATCATTATCATTATTATCATTATCATTATTACCATCATTATTATTATTATTATATTATTATTATTATTATTATTATTATATATTATTATATTATTATTATTTTATTATTAGTATTATTATTATTATTTTATTTATTATTATTATTGATATTTATTATTATTATGTATTATTATTATTATTAATTATTATTATTTAGTTATTATGTATTATTATTATATTATGTTGTGTTGTTGTTGTTGTTGTTTGTTGTTGTTGTTGTTGTTGTTGTTGTGTTGTGTTGTGTTGTTGTTGTTGTTGTTGTTGTTGCTGTTGTTGTTATTGTTGTTGTTGTTTTTATTATTATTATTATTATTATTATTATTATTATTATTATTATTATTATTATTATTATTATTATCTATTATTATTATTATTATATTATTATTATTATTATTATTATTATTGCATACTTATTATTATTATTAGTGTTATCGTGATTACCAGTATAATCTGATCATTATTATTATTATTTTATATTATTATTATATTATTATTATTATTATTATTATTATTATTATTATTATTATTATTATTATTATACTATTATCATGAATTTAAAGTGTTATATTATTATTGAATTATTATTATTATTATTATATTATTATTCTATTATATTTATTATTATTATTATTATTATTATTTTATTATTATTATTATTATTATTATTATTAAAAATATCTTTAAAATTTGTTGCTGAAATGTTAGTTCCAATGTTCAACCCTTTTGTTATAGTATTTAAATGTCCCATCTTACTAAGACCCTTCCCCCGGATCCGTAAGCGGATTTCCATAGCATATGAATCTGTTGGAGAGATACCGTCAACTAATTTTTATTAAGGCTAATTTTAAGTCTAATTTCTTAATTTCTACATGTTCGTTTTCTTCATTTAGCTCGTTCAAGTGAATAGTTAATTTATTTTTGGCTTTAGATATTAATTTAAACTCGATGTCAAAGCTTGCTATCGAATCCCATAACCTTATTTCTCGGGCATCATGCATTTTATCTGTACTTTTCTTTTTATAGTTCATGATAATGCCATTATTGCATGTGCAAATTGCAACCTTGCGATTCGCTATCAAATAAGCATACTTTTGCAAGCTATTATTGATACACATTAATTCCTTCGTGATTTGCGGGTATCCCATTTCTGCCTCGCTCAGCACCGCGCTATACAAGGCAAAGATTTTAGTTGGATCCTCGTTTCCCATTAAGGCGCTCGCCATTGCAACATCACTCACTTTCGTGTACAGTTGCAACTCCGTTTCCTCACCAGGAAACGATAATAGCGTAGCTTTACTCATTGCTGACTTTGCTTCTTTAAAAGCCGGTTCGGCATCTAGGTTCAGACTATTTTCTTGGTCAAAGCAGGTTTTTTCTTGAACAATAGTCACATATTGGTTGCATAACCAAGCAGTGTCGGCTATATAATTCGGGCAGAAGTTGTACCGCCACAGACAACGCTCTAAGTTGTTTAACTGTTGGACACGCTTTCTCAACCTCATCACTATTGCCTTTATTCTATCTCCTACTAGGCAGAAACTCCCTTCTCGCTAGATGATTGAAGCCCAAGAACTCTAATTCTTTTACCGCCAATAAGCACTTATTTGGTTAAGTACAGATTTTCATTTATTTTAACCTTTTGAAAACTTCTTCTAAAGTTGCAATATGTTCTTCTATAGTCAAGCTTCAGATAAGTATATCATCTAAGTACACGAAGACGTTCTTTAACTCAATAAACAATATTGAAATGAGTCTCTGCCAGGCGCCAGATGAGCACGTGTGACCCTGATTTAGATAGTTGAAGCTATAGTTCCGAAGGGGCACGATAATGGTTAAAATGTACTTTTGAGTTTCGATTCCGTGACAGAAGGAATTTGTAATGACGCCTGGCGGACGTCCAGCTTGTGTCAACAATTTGCCAATGTTGCAATTGTGGAAAATTATGTCTTTATTTTACGGCAGCGTAAAATTATTGCATCGAGACCGATTCCTCCTGTGTTGACTATGTTCTCACAAATCTACCACGCAGTCTTACTCTCTTCCATCGATTTGGTAAGGAACGACACTGGAAACTGTCAGTTGCTCCTCGAGCGTTTTATAACTCCCGACTCCAGCAACTTATTGATTTCTCCCTTCGCTCTCTCATATAAGTGTGGTTCAATGCTTCTGCTTTTCAATTGTATGGGCTCTCCGGTAACCTCAACATGGTACGGGTAATTGTCCGCCAACTCTCATAGAATTTCTCTCTTTAAAGGGTTATGCTCATCCCCCTCTCTCCTTTTTTAATAGTATTACTACAACCGATTCCATTCCCTTCATTTTTGTAGGTTGCGCAGATGAAGCGCCACCTGACTAGCTGTTCATTTTTCAAGTTTAAATTGGGCTCCTCGTAAGGGTTTAAAAATATTTCCTTATATTCTTTAATTAAGTTATTAATCATTTCATTCTCACAAAGAGGAACGTCCAAAGAAACAGAAGACAGGTAAAAACGAATTTTGTATGTCCAAAGAGATGTCAAAAGCTTTATTGTCAATTGAAACGCAGCGATTAGTCTCAGGGTCGAGTAGGTAGTGATATTTAAAGTCTATAATAAAGCCATATTTTTTAAGAAAGGCATGCCGAGGACATTAAAGTTAATGTCTGCTACTATGAAAGCGTAAATGTCATAGAGTTTCCCCAACCCAATGTCGACCATAATTAATTTTTTGCTATAAATATATATAAATTCTCCATTCGCTGCTTTGACATTGCCAATAGTGGCACCTTGCTTATCTATTGCGGAAGCTCTGGTAAGGTCAAGGCAGCTCCCCGAATCTAGTAGGTAAGATTCATTACTAGTTTTATCTAAAACATAATACAATTTATTTGCACCCGTCGCCCTCGCCTGAGTGGCAGTTTTTTTCGAGTTGCCAGACACTCCTATATTCATATTGTCGTACAAATTACATGCAATGTTTCTTAATTCTAATGACCCCTGATCCCCTTCAATAGGAAGAGAAAACTCCTTCTCTTTAAAATCAACACAATTTACCCTTAAAAAATGAGTTTCTCCCTGACCCCCTAAATTAACAATTTGGTTATCATTACTATTTTCTCCTGCATGCGTAGGATTACAATTCAGTTTTAAATAGGAACTGATCTCCGTCGCCTCCTCAGCCACATTAGTGTGAGAGTGAGTTGGCCTCTGCGAATCACTGCCAGGCGTAGTTTCTTCCTTCAGAGTCACAGCATGATCAGTCGCCATAGCTCTAGATTCACCTTCAATATTTCTATTATTGCTATAATCATTGCCAGAATTACTATTTCTACTCCACCTATAATTATTATTATAGTTATTATTGTAATTATAAAAATTGTCATATCCATAATTATTATTATAATTAAAATTTTTACCATATTCATAATTGTTATTATAATTAAAATTTCTTCCATACACATAATTCTCATCATAATTAAAATTTCTATTACTATGGCAGCTACTGTTATAATTATTGGCCCTATCATAATTATAATTACCATTATAATTATTATAATCATTATAACCGTATTTATTATAATTACCATATCTTATTATTATAATTAACGTTACCAAATTGAAGTTTCGTCTCAAGAATTTATGTGTAGTTTACATGATTATATTACAGGACATATGTGCAATGAAATCTTTATTTTTAAATATCTTACTACCTTGCAATGGGTACCCTCTCTCGGCCTATAGGATGGTACATAGGCCGACTTAAGCGTTTCCCTGCTGGGAAGACTCAGGAGCTGCCCTCTGCGCAGTTGGAGTTCGGGGACTTTGGGCGACTAGTTGATACATTGCACAGTACCGACCCTCGCATTTGAAAGCACGGTGAAGAAATTTTTTGTGGAAGAAGCATAAACCCTCCGTGCTCGCTTCTATCGCGACGTTGCCAAATCTCGAGTGGATGGAGCCCTTCCTCCTTGAATTTTGATCAGTGTTCGCGGTGGTAGGGTTTTTTGAAGTTTGGTATAGCGTTGTCATCAGGTCTGTGATGCTTCTAATGAGAGCGAGCATCTCTTGGGTGCTCTTTTCTTGTGCGGCTATCAGGCGAACGATCTCGCTCTCGTGAGTGGAAGATTCTCCGGGTTCAGATTGAGATGAGTCGTCTCCTTTCCCTATTCCCTCGTTTAAGAGAATTTCTTCAGAGAGAGGTTGATTGGACTTAAAGATTTTGGACCGAGTTATAACAGTCATGCTTGTAACCTTGTTTCAAATAATGGGTGATTTCCTTTTAGAGTTGGGCAAATTTAACGGTTTTTTTCTTCTTCTCGAGATTTGGGCTGATATTTAGATTTTTTTTTTTTTTTTTTTTTTTTTTTGCTTTATCTAGGGGAAAATTTTATGCATATAGTAACAGTATTGTTCTTATTTTACTACTCCTTTTCTGGAGATTTTAATTGTTTTTTTTTTTTTTTTATTTTTTTTTTAATTTGCCCGGCACTTTTTTCACTTCATTGTTTCTCTCACGTTGGTTTTAACTATGCACTGTTTTGATTTCACTGTTTTAGATTATTTAATTATTATGATTTCATGTTTGTTTTTATATTAGACGGTTGTTTGTTCGAGTCACTCTAAGGGTCACTATTTCTTGTACTAAACTTAACTAGTTAGGTACAGAGGACATAAGAAAGATTGTCACTCTATATGTTTATTTCTTGAATTAATTACTTGAAATTTCACAGTCAATAATAGTGATTGTCAATAAATTATTAATGCTTCACCTCGATTAAAGATTCAATATAAAAATTAGTCATTCAAATAAAAGAACATTGGTCTATAATAAGAAACAGGCTTTGGAATGCCAACACTCTTACAAATTGTTTTCTCCTCGTATCGTGAAACTCTAACACTTCTATTTATAGTTTAAAGTTAATTAATTTAATATTTCACAAAATAATAATAGTTCAGATGAGATTATTCATTAAAAGAAAATGAGGAATATTTCTATATTGAACTGAGTCAGTTTTATAACATCGAAATGCTCTCACAGGCAACTATCTTCCCTTAACACAGGATTGTAATTAATTAGTTATGTATTCATACATTTAATAATAAAGTATACGAAAATATAATATAGTCGATCACTATAAACTCTGAACAATCGACTTTCAAGACGCAGACCACATCTAAATACAGCCTCTTTCCTTGTTATGCGAGAGCAGACTCCCCTCAAAATTTGAAAGTTTAAATAAGACCAGCCGTTAGGCATGCTCATATTACAACCTTCGTTGAGTTCCTCAGCGTACAGGAATTCCTTTGAGAGAGGCGTTCATATGACTGTCCGACGGTGTACAGGAATTAAAGTGAGTGGGGGGGGGATTCTCGATCCTTACAATGGTGATCCCAGAGTGAGAATCGCTTGAAAGAATCATGCAATTCCCCCCTTTGCCCCTCAATCACAGTGACACAGGAACATAACACAATATATAAAAAAAATTTTTTTTTTTTTTGAGTAATGAACAATACCTTATAACCAATCGTAATTCCTTAATCTCTACAATTACAATACTCGCATTTTCATAACACCCATTATACAATATTATACCACCTTCAATTTATTCAATTAACCCTTCAACAATAATTCCTATAGCCAGGAAATTGTAGGCACTAGTTCATAATCGCAAAAAGTAAAAAAGTTAAAAAAAAAATTTTTTAATAAACTTTGTCAATGTAGTCAGTTAGTTGATGAAAAAGGGAATTTTTTTGACAGGAAGGAATATCATAACATTCTCTCCCACACCAATTACTTACATAGGAAGATGGTTATACTACTACTACTACTATTAAGGAAACCCACTCATGCGTCCACTAGCAAGAAGAAATCATTCTAAACATTTTTTTATGGTTACTCGATTCTACCCTTCTCCTTGTTACCATTGCCCTTTACCATAGTAAATATTTGAAATTTAAAAAAATAACTGCAGTGTACTTGTTTTTCCCAACATTATAAATTTTTTGACAAGAAATTAAAGGCCAAATAAACATTTAGTAAATTTTTTAAATTTAGACGTTAACAAACTGTTATTTAAATTAGTATGAAAAATTTCCTATATTATATTATAATATATATATAATAATATATATATTATACTATATATATATAATATATATATAAAGTACCTAGTCATTACTAATATATATATATATATATATATATATAATATATATATACTATCTATATATATATATACATATATATATATATATATTATATATATATATTCTATATATATATATATATATATATATATATATATATATATATATATATATATATATATTATATATCTCATATATCATATATATATATTATAATATAGGTGATGTTTTAAAATATTTCTTTATTTTGTAGT
>JABUQX010001525.1:0-45236 GCA_015478945.1 Trachelipus rathkii | reverse complement strand
AAGGAAGAAAGAAAAGAGAAGAAAAAATTTATTTGTGTGGAATTTATAATAAGATTCTTTTTGTAACATTTTTTTTTTTGTTTGAAACTTAAGAACTTTTTGCTACCCACGTGCTGATTAAACCTGCGTATACTTTTATGCCGTAGTTGTATTTTGAAAAAAACATTATTGGAAAAAAATTATCGATTTGTTTGCGCTATTAACCTCAAGGCATCATTAGCATTTATCCAAAGAGGAAATGGGAGATGTGCCGTCCTTCACTCTTAATTACCAAGAAGTTTTGTTAAAAATCTCGCAAAGAAAACGTCACCTCGATGCCATCTGAGCGCAGGAACAATACACTATGAGGTTAGTCATAAAAACTCACGTCAAAAGTATTTATATAAAATTAAAGCTATTTCAAATTTTTTTTAGTTGGGTAAGTTTTATTTACCAACTCTATTGACTGACTGAAAAAAATTGTCCACCATTTTTTCTGTAAAATAACTTTATTCTAGGGGGTCCAGTTTTCTTGTAAAATAAACATACTAATCATCAAAATGGAGCCAAACAACCAAAATTACGCACATTGGCCATATCAAGCAATATACTCATTTATGATAAAAAGTTTTAGTCGCAAAATCTCAAATATATAATGAGATAAGAAATAAAACGCTGCCCTACACTACAAAGGCACATGATCCCCATAAATATATAATTTTCGTTGCAACTTACCAAAATCCACAGAAAAATATATACCACTTTCACTCAAGGAAACCGTTTTCCCTAACATAAATAAGAAATTTATTAACCGAGAAACCCAATCTCTCTCTTCAAACTCTCCTCAAAAGATTATACTGACGCTCCAGAACGATCCGAATCGCTTCAAAACTATCAGAATGATTCATCAAAAATAAAAAACCCATCAAAAAATAAAAAAACACCAAACCCAACACAAACCAACCACCATCAACCAACACAATCAAACACACAAAAAAAAACACAAAACACAAAACCACAAAACAAATACATATGAAAATATCCGAGAGTAGAAACTTTAAAAAAATACCTCCAAATTCAAAGAATATCTCAGCAGGGACCCCATCACCAATACATACAATTAAAACCATTCCAACATTTCAAAAAATCCCCGCTCCAAGCAAAAACTGATGCATACAATAAATATGTAAAAAGATACAGTTCCAACCACTCTTGAGCTTTCGACGCAATTCTAAATGGGATAGATCACAGAAACGCCACCACTCACAAGGCATATTTTGAAAATATTATGAAAGATAGTTCTCAAAATCTGAGTAAAAACACAATTTTAAATGTTTTGCCTACCAATATTTCTCATAAAGATTGTGACTTTATTTCAAATGTTCATTTCAATAAACCTAAATTTCATACTACTTTTATAAAAAAGGGCTTTTTATATAATAAAACAAAATATGATTGTAAACTCAAATCAAGTTCAAAAGAGATTTTAGATATAAATTTAAATGTTGTAACGTGCCCCACATCTCTTTGTAATCTGAATGCACCTAAAAATGTAAACTTTGAAAATGCTTCTCATGCAAATATGAACTCTTATTATTTAAATGCTCCGCGAAATTATGAAAGTTCTAAAAATGCTACCTCATGCAAATCATTTCACAAGAATGCTGAAAACCATGTTTCACGTACCGCATTAGATTCTAATTGTTTGAATGTTCCAAGTAAAATTAATGCTAAAACACACTCTACTAATGTTGAAAGTAGGTCACATAATGTTCAAATTTTAAATTATTTAAATAACTATAATAATGTAACTGAGAGGAAATTGCATGTACTTAACATGGGCACCGCTGCTCAAAAGGATGTTTTTAAGAATATTTCACACAAATGGCTTGAAAACTATCATCAAATTGCTCACTCCAGCGACACCTCTCAAAATATTTCAGTTACAAATTTAAATAAAGCCGATCCTCAGGCAACTATAACTAGTTTTCAAAACGCTAACTCGCTCTCTTTTACAGCTTTGAACTCTCCTGAAGATGGTGTGTTGTTACCTTCAGAGAGGGTATGTGATAAAAAGAAAGATAAAAACTTAAAAACACACAATTTAAATGTTGCTCTTTATAAGGCTGAAAACGAAACCCTGCCAATGCTGTTCTCTTAGCTCATAAAGCACACCAATATACTAGAAGGCAAAATGTTTCTTCTTCTTATTTTTTCAGCTTTGAGTATGCTGCAGATGATGATGTATCCTTAGCCGTTCCAGAGAATGTACCAAATGAGATGTCGGAAGTATCTGTATTCTATAAAGCATAATTTTATTAATCAAATGACTTTCTTTTCTAGAGGTCCTCATTGCTCAAAACATCTCAGCACAACTAAGTTCAGGTTTATCCTACTTTGGGCCTAATTGCCAAATATAGAATAACATTTATAAACCACATTTTATTTTTTAAGATATATCGTTATTCAAAAATAATATACCTTGAAATCATAATACCAACTTTAATGAAGAGAGTAATACCTATAGAACATCACAAAATTAAGGCTACTAGGAAGCAAATAGACAGGAAAATGTGAAGAAAAAACGACCTCAGATCCCCTTCTCCATGTATACTCACTAAGGGATAAACCGCTACAGCCCGGAATTTTATTAATATACTAGATGTGCTTATTTAGAAAAATCACCTTATATAACGTGAAGAACACAAAATCTCAGCACTAAAAGCAGTAAGTAGGAGATAGACTGACAGGAGGGTGCTGAGGGATGCATTAAGCGCAGTTATGCGACATATGAATACCGAACTATAAGGAGTGAATATATGAGGAAGAGTATGTAATAAAGTTTAAGATATTTGATGTGCAATTCAACGCAGAATGAAGCGATTCAGACAAGGAGAAAAATAGAAAGAGATTGCAAAAAATGTGCATATATATATTGCGACAGATGATGTCGAAGGTAATAAACACGTATTCAGGCTATCTCATCATAGCAACTCTAGGTGTCCATGAGTTATTTAGCTATGTGACTCAATAACCTTTAAATGTCCGCAAAATAGTAGCCGGTCCGAAATTCTGCTCACTTATACAACCCCTACATTACGAAAGAATATTCTATATGAATCAGTGCACATGAAAAAAAATATATCATCAAGTCATTATCAACACCGCTAGAATAAGATAAGATATCTCCAATACTATGTATATAGGGTATATGACATCTAAAGTTTAAATTTACCCACTATTGTGCTAATTTCAACAATTCAGCAACCACTAAGTTTTACAAACCAACAACTTCCTCTCTATGTGTCTCGTCCTTATTTAACGGTATCCATATCAATAATCAAGATACACAATAATCCTTTCCCATTCTGTTGATCTGAAAAAACGATATCGTACCCCAACGCATTTGCAACCTTTTCAAAAGTATTAGATTCTTCTTTACCTTTCTTATTGGACGCTTGCCATATAATCTATTCCAGATGCGATAGTCATCTCTCAGTGCATCACCGTCGCCCCCACCCTTGCCATCTCAAAATGAAGATTAGCCCTTCCTCCTTCAGAAAGATACCAGTTTTTAATAGTATTAATTTATCGAGCGAAAGGATTTGTCTGTGTTCTTTATCAGCCGCTTTATACTCTTATGAAAGAGTAATTCTCACAGCTAAATGTATTCTGTTCAAGGAATAGAATATTCACCACCTCAGGACCATACAGTGTTCGATTATATAGTTTATTTAGAACGGCACCCACCCTAATCCATTATATACTCTATGGCGAAGGTTGCAACATTAATCGACTAATCTAATACTAATAAAGTATGCAGCTCTCTACTCTCTCGTACAGTAGCATATCTATACTGCATCTAATCAATAAGGCAATATATGACAAGCTATGACCTCCATTCTTCTCAAAGCTCATCTAAACCGAGCGCTATTATTAAATTCACTACGTAAGAGGTAAAACACCAACATTCCACCAACCCCACGAGATACAAGAACATTCATTATAAATAAGTCTCAAATTCACTCAACCCTCTTCTCAACACACTCTTCAAACATTTTCTCGTCTTCACCAGAAATGCCTTGACGTGGCCTACTCATCTTAACCACGACGCCTCCTGCAAATAACTACGTATGTTACCATGATTCACCTTATCTTCAAACCAAATATCACCCATTCTCCTTCTGTTTCTACAACTTCAAGCACTCAATTGACACAGATAAGGGTTAACTAGCTTAAAGCTATCGCTAGGTCCCTCCACCATATAAGCCATGAACATCATCTATTGCTCCTGATCATATGCCAAACCCATATCATGAGATCATACAATACAACTCATTATGATTGCCAAATGCCTATGCAACCTATTCACTTCTGCTTCATAACCCGTCGTTGTATTGTTTCTATGATAGCTATGAGTACGAAGTAGTCTATCCATTGACTCTTGATCTTACCCCTTACCGACAAGTAACACTGCTTTGTCCTACCCATCACCAGGTATCAAAACTTCCTCCTCTCAGACTCTATGCATACGCCTCTAATCTCAGAAGATAGAAGCCACCAAAGACTATCGATGATAAGAATACGCCTCGAGTAATATGAGACAACTCCCCATAGTTTTGAAGTCAATCACAGGGAGACGAGCATTCAACCTATATATCTCTTTGTGAGCTACCTATCATACTATTTGTCCTATCAGTCCACGATTAAAACACTTTGGTTCGCTTGTAACATTTCCCATTTGTCCTTGATCAAAATCTCTTTGTGCTGTTCATGAGACCAAAGGCGCTCGAATAGTTACCTTTAGGCACCACGTAATTTTCTAACTACATCACAGATTATGATTAAAATTCACAGATACAACTATTCCCTGTATCTCTATTAGCGTACATAACTAGCTGTTACACTCCTCTAATGTCCCCTCTCAATCCATATTTACCACACAGGAACTCGAAAGCCCTCCAAACACTCATGAGTATAAATCACAAACAACTTCTCTTCCACTCTCACCACATAACGAGATACAACTATGCATAATATTAACTAACATACATCGGATAACTACCAGATAAACTATACTATTCTCTATCAAAAGGTTCACACAAAGACACCATATCTAACGCCAGACCACCTCGTATCTTATAATGCCTCTCTCCTTAGATAACATACCTCACGCCCCCCACTGACCGTCTCATTATTGACGAGTGAAGAAACGTTTCTCACAAATCTTTAAAATCTATGAGAGTGTATATATTAGCACTTTACATACCCAAGTCCCCTAGAGTATTATGAAATCGATTCCCCGTCAAGCGACACCATGTCAGATCCTGAAAGAACTAGGCGCTTTTTGGACAGTAGCAGACAGAAAATTCTCCAAATCTCGTTTACGCTCCATACTCTTTGTCTGAAAAACTCGCAACGAATCAATCGTAGCCACCTCCTCTATTAACTAAGATCGTCCTGCAGCACAACTGCTGTTATAATACATATAAATATAACCCGTTCATAGCAGCCTATTCTAAAAAATGAAGGATGATGTGTTGCAGTTCGCTTTATTCAGACCAATTCAACTAAAACTTGTAGACCTCTCACTTCCCTATAATATAAGATCATGCTGCGCCTGTAGAAGAATAGATAGTTGCTCGATCAGTCCCTAATGGAAATTCAAAAGTGACCCTCAAAGAAAACGCCCAAAAAATATGAGACGTACAGCCCGAAGTACAGACTCCCCCAGCGCTACCCTTAAAATAACTCCTAGAGGATATGAGCAAAGATCCTCTACCTGCAAAAGTTACATTTAAGACATTTCAAGTGCTGAACACTCTAAGACAAGAAACCTATCTCCCTATATCATCCAGAATGAAATCAGAGACAAGCAGTAGAGTAGTAGTGCCGACTAAGATTTTAAATTCGCATACCATTCTTGACCAAATGAGTATTCCATCATCCCTCCCAGCCTTGCGCACGGTTCCATTATATCTTACCAGAAGACATCTGTGTCGGTAGAATCAGCAATCGTCACTTCTGTTACCTCACCAAGACCTGATAAACTCAAAAGGTGTGTGTCAATTACCCGGCGATGAGAATAATGAGGAAGAAGACTTCAATCCCGCTCCTTTGCATTTCCCAACAAACTAGAGGCAAAGTATTGACCCAACCAGTAAATTGAATTTTTGGTATTTTAGCAATGCACCATAGTCTGCGCTTATTGGGCAAGAAGCAAATGGAGTTATGCTTAACATTCATACTTCGCGACGCCTGCAGATTTTCCTCACCGACTCAAGTACTTTAAATCTATGTACTCTCTATAAAAACCATCTTGAAAACAATAGAATGGTCTTGATGCATTGTCTCGAAAATTTACAGTGCCTATAAAAAATGAAACTAATTAGATGTAAAATTTTTGAGAACTCCCTACTTAAATTCTACGGTTTTAAATATCCCCCAAAGATGGATTTAGCCTCCATATCCCATAAAGCTATTATAAAATACTTCTTACAGCTCATTCAAGATCGCTCTGACACAACAGTCTCAGAAGAACCGACAAGCTCTAGGTTCTTACAATTATTTTCTATCATCTTCTGGCCCAACATAACAAATATATTACCAAATTATAGCACACCCATCCCAAGAAATGAACATCAGCTATTGTAAGAAGTCCGAGGCGAAGTCTAGGCTGTATTAGTAAAATTACTTAAAAACAAATTATGTTACAACCCACATATCTGTGTACTGATCTATACCAAACCCTTTCATCAAACACTGTATCAGAAAAACTCTTTTTACAAATATATCACAAACTTCTCCCGCGTTGCCCTCCGTGAGCCAACGCATGAGATATATAGTCCTCTATACATTTGGGATTGACAAACAATAGGAAAAAAAACCCGCCTCTCGCTTGATTTAGGTCTCTTTCTCAAGCAGAACAATTATCAACTCTTGATTGAAAGCTTGCCTATAGTTGTGCCCTACGGAAATTCAAAAAACACAATTTTGGTTATGACTGGAAACAATTAATTACCATAACCAACCTCTAACATCTATCAACATACAGCTTTCTGTAACCGAGCGTTGGAATCTATTCATCCAACATTTTAACCCCAGATTGTCTATAAACAAGGAAAGCTGAACGTTGTTCCAGACTATTTAAGCCGAAACCCCCCTCCTCTTACATTCACTCTCGCTCAAAACACTGTTCTGCCAAAAACGAGCTTTCATCTAACAAAAGAAAACTTTGTGAGAGAACAAAAGGCCTGCGCTAGGTTAAAGGATCTTTATGATTTTGCGAAGCCATTAATCTCTCATAACAAACCTCTCCAGCAGCAAGACACCACCGCGGACACATTTCCACATGTTCTCATTGACGACATTTTGCATTATGCAACACAAGATGGCACATTCTTAATCTACCTGATTCAATGATACATTCTATCATTGAATTCAACCATGACTCTCTCCCATCTGGACATTGTGGCATTGAGAGAACAGTATAGAACAGGGAAAGATACATATTCCAAACAATACGCTGGTGAAGGACTATTGCACCAACTTGGTCTCAGCCAGAGATTAAAGTCAAGCCAAAATTGCAGAAATCAAGATTACCCTCTTCCTAGAGCCATCTCGAATTCATCTCATGTGCTGGCCCTCTTATCCTACCTGCAAAGAGACTAAGGCCAAGTATATACTGGTGATGAAGGAAGCCTCACGAGATATGTGGAACTCGTCCCTCTCATTCAACACACAGCTAAAGATATAACACAGGCATTGCTAGAAATATATTATGTCGACATAGTACACCAGAAATAGTACTTTCAGACAGAGGCCCCGAACTAACATCCCATTCTTCAAAAATTTGTAAACAGTGGGTGTAAAACAGTGAAACATCGTTCGTTCGGACCAGAAGCCAACGCCGTCTCTTCGCAGAAGAAATGTTTGAGATTGCAAATCATTTAAGCAAACATGTCAACTCAAAACCACACAGATTGGGTAAATTAATCCCTTTCACTCAAATTGCCCCAATTAAAATCCACTTTTAACTCTTCATCGGCACCCCACATTCTATTGTACACGTACAACAAACGCCTTCCATGGGATCTTCCTAATTACATCTCTCTTTTTACTAAAGGATCAGAACCGCACCCAAACCCATTCATAAATATATAACAAACTCTTGCTGATAAGACTATCTCATTCGAGACCAGCTCCCACCACCTCAACAAGAAAACAACAACACAAAAATTGAAATAAAACAGACATAAGAAAAGCAACCTTCAACTCTCGATTAAGTTGGCGATTATGTGTTTAGTAATTGACGTAAAGAGACCAGGACAAAGTCCGAAATTGTTGGACAGGCCCGTTCTTGGTCAAACAGTTAGTTCATTTCAATAAGTAATTTGCAAATTTTAAAAAACTTCAAAAAATTGTATTGTGCAATGCATAACATAAAAATAACTAAACTTAGAGCTACTGATCACATTGCTACTACCAAACCAAAAAGTAATCTTGTACCATCTAATAAACCCCCTCCTATATAGTTTCCAAATTTCAACTCCCCCTCCCCCTCCCCCCGCGCCTCCAATCCTAACACCATTTATTTTAAGAGCAATCACCACAGAGAAATCTTTTACCTCCCCCCCCTCCTTCCCCACCTCAATCTGATTCACCTCCCCTACCTCAAACTTCTCATCATCCACCTCAATCTCCTTCTTCTCCTCCTTCACCATCTTCCCCTTCACCTAGTTCGCATCTACCACTTCCTTCAACTGCTCACTCAACTCCCCCAACTCAATCTCATTCAAAACCTACCTCCCACGCCCACCTACCAAGCCCAAGGAAAAACTTCTTTTTCTCCCCCTCCCCTCCAAAGAGAATGTCCTTTAAAGGGTTTCCCACCAACATACCCCCTAGATTATCTTTTGATGAATCTCCACCATCACAACCTTCAACACCTCACATTCAACCTTCAGCACCTCACTTTCAGCCTTCAGCACCTACCTTACAGCCTTCAGCAGCTCAAAGTCAACCTCCAACACCACCCCCATTACCACCAAAATATCACTTCAAAGTAGCACATCCGATACCAACTCCACGCCCACCACCACCACCTCCACCTATCCCACAAGAACCTTTACAACCTCCTCCATCATTCCCACTACCTTCTCCTCAAGACACAATTCCTATTCCCCCATCCACACCTAGAAATACATCACCCCCTTCTCCACCAGATAACAGATCTAGAGATCACACCTTTGTCCCAAATTTCCCAATGAGAAACACAAACATCCCTCATCCCATGGCTTTAGACAGACAACAAAGAACAATAACTAGAGGTGCATACAATATTATTACCACCACAAAACAAAATATTCTCGAGTAGAGGTTTCACCAAGACATCACAAGCCTGTGAATATTATTATTTTCTTTTAAAAACTCCAAGGGATAACAAATCTTCTACTCGAATGGTATAAATATAAAAAACATATAAAAATAGACATTTTAAAATATCAAAATGTCAGAAAGAGCGTAAAGATGCAGAATGATAATTATTTTTAACAACAAAAATATCTCATAAAATTTTCAAACTTCATATATCTTCTCACAGGAAATATACCAACAAATACAAAGAGTAGTAAGCGAAAATAATATAAACTTAACATCTATTTATAGGATGACGTCACGATCGGTATAGAAGTAGATTTTACTCAGATGTAAATAATACCTTCCCCAGAATTAATTATATAACAAGTATTGACGAAGTCAAAGAAAATTCTTAGTCTTTGTCAAAATATCCCTGGGTCTATCTCATGAAAAACTCAAGCCTCAGCACACCCAGAAAATCCAAAAGAGTCTTATAGGACATAGCGGGTCAGCTTCTGCAATAACCTATTGAACGCACCAATATATCATATCCAAAACAAACAGCTTTCATATAGAAGGAACAACGAACCCCACTTTATATTAAAAGAACAAATTATTTGTATAATACCAACACCTTAACAGCCATAACAGATAACCTAACAATCATCTCAAAGTACGTAAATTCATCAATTTCTTCAATAGAGCTTCAACAAGAGCTCTTAAAGTTAAACATTACCTCAACTTAGAAAAAGACCATCCAGATAATATATATAATCTTATAGGACAGTCAGAACATTCTGGGGAAAACGCCAAAACAATAACAACCCTCTTAAATTGTATTCATGAACATATACTTGAACTATTATCAAAACAGAGCCAAAACTTACATTCACCAACCCAATACTTCCTCTCAACCAGTGAAATTCTACCATTTCTACTTTCTCCTGGTCATTATTCAAGGGAAATACCCCTATACTATCTTACCCATCATAACCCTTCTCCGAAGAAACCCCTTATGAAGCTTTCAACATCACCATTTCCAACACCATTCAATGACACATATTCTAGAATTATACGCATAACCCCTATCATATTACTTTTTGAAACCAATAAAAACATGAAAATCCCTACAGCTCAAGTCTTCAGAAGATATTTGGCAAGCACTTCCACACGATAATACATTGCTCCTCAACCTCATACATCAAATAGATTATCAAGATTGTATACTGTCAGCCATACTTTCTAAACCCAACACTACATTTTGTAACTATAATATGTATCCCTACAAACTACCTTATAGTCTTAAAGTTGGAAACTACACTCTAATCTCCTTTCCTTCTCCTATAACCGTTTCTATCTCTTGCCCTATGGAACAGCCAAATTTAGGCACTGGTGCATTATTCTCCCTCTTCCAAGGATGCACCCTGGTATCGGAAAATTACTCTTTCAAATACCCTCCACACTCCTCCTTGCAGACCAACTGGCTTTCAAAAGGCCCTCAGTTTCCTGAACACCTAGAGACATTCCATGACTTTCTTCCAAATATAACTTCTTTCACCTCCAAGTTGAAATTGAAATCTATCCATCGACATTGGGACACTTCGCTGGATAACATAAACAAAACTTTACAGACCCAGGAATTAATCAACATCCATTCATTTTCCATATCTGGTTTTTCCATTTTTATTGCTATCCTCTGTACGGTAGGAATTTACTACTTTTATATAAAACTTCGTCCGATTCAATCCGCTCCTGCAGCTCCTCCGGCAGCCCCTTCGTAACGAGTATCCAATACACCGTCCTTCAGAGAGCCCCAATACCAGAACCTAAACAAACTTCACCAGTGTATCCCGCAATAGAGCCAATCTTTCAAACCCGTCTGCCAATACTAGCTTAATTAAATTTTTTTTTTGCAAAGGATCACAGAAGAAACAAAAAATTATTTTTGCATAGTTATTTTGAAGGAAAAACTTACTTCCCTTCAAAGCATAAAATTTTTTTATTTTAGATATATAAAAAAAATATATATATAAATCTCAAAACCCCCCCTCAATTGTCCCGTTTTTTTATTGCTAGCAAAAGCGTCTCTCCGATGCTTCCCGAGACTCCCCCAATTTTAAGGGATACCACTCCCCCCCCCCCTTTTTTATTTCCCCACGCCCGGCAAACTTTTCTCCAGAGGAATCACTTTTCTACACGTGAGTTCTGTATCAGATGTGTTTTGTTCCACTTCCCAATATTTATGCGTTCAACTGTGATCACTTTCTTGCACCAAATATTATTCTTCTTACAAATTTCAACATTTAGGGAAGTTTTTTAATAAAAAAAAAACAAAATTTACTACCATATCATTTTTTTGGTAGGGACTCAGGCCTAATCTTTTTCGGCGATATAGGCTTAAACTAAGGCATTTGCTTCATTCTTGCTCCTGAGACCTTAACATTCCCTCCTGGTTGGAAAGTTTTTTTTTTAGTAATAAAATAGTTATATTTCTTTGAACGCGAGATAAATTAGTGTGAATAAGTTTTTTTTATATCATAATTAACATTAGTATTGTCGCAACGGAAAAAAAAAGCGAAAGATATTTAAGCTATCGAAATGTTTCTAAAGGCCATTTTTTATATATTGTATATTATTATATTATTCTTTTATGAAATACTCTTTTGCAAATCAGACATTTTCTTCGTGAAAATTTCGTAGCCTTTTTCTTCACTAGCTCCCTCTCGGTACAAGCAAACGTTATTCTCCTTATTGGAAAAAAGAAAACCGAAATAACAACAAATTAGCTCAAAGTCGATGAGAGGGTTTTGTAAAATAAATTCTTTTCCAAGCATACGCTTAATTTTGAAATACATTTCCAAATCCCAACGCGTATCCGATTTTTCGTTTTGCATCGCCTTCGTTTTCTCTAAGATCCAAAAAAAGACTTAGACTAATATTTTGATTTCTCCTCTAGGAACATTCAGTATGTATACCATTATTAAATTATTATTAGTTTATCATAAAGTCATATACATTCTATAAGACATTATCTCGACTATACGTATAATGTTATGGAGTGAAAAAGAGAAGGCCTGTAATCTTTAATTACTTTTATTATTATTATTAGATTAGACCTGGATTTGAACGGCATTCTCAATAGTTCAAAAATAATATTATTTCTATTTAACATCTGGTATTGTAATGTTAATAAATATATAATTTAGATGACACCTTCAAATAAACCTAAACATTATTAGAGTGTGAGCTTCGATGAAAGTCGCCTGCTATCTCTATCTATCTATTTAATTTTCTAAAACTCCTAAAATTGGGATATCAAAATTGAGTTACTTCCTTAATAATTTATATTATTCTGTGTGGCGATATTTATATATTAGATATTAATTTTTATAACTTTCTAGTGTGTATTATTTAAATACATATTTTTTTATTCTCCTGATTTTTAGAAGATGCAAATTCTAATACATTAGTACGCTCCGTATTGACGAAGATTTCTGAATGTGTTTTTTTTTCCTCGGATTTTGAGAGATATTTCGAATACATTTACTCCTCCGTATTTGAGAGGATGTTCTGAATGTGTTTTTTTCCTCCGATTTGAAGATATGTTCGAATACTTTTTTGTTACTCTCCATTATATTTAATACTTTTTGTTTTCTCTCCGGTATTTTTGAGAGGATGTTCTCATATGTTTAAATTTTATTCATGTATATGAAGGTGGATGCACACTAATAATGTAGATTTAGTTTTTTCATAGAGGGAAATTGGTATACCTGCCGCAATAAAATGCTCATTATTATACTGTATATATGTACTGCAGGTTTAATGTAATATTTTAGCAATATACAGGCACAGTAATTTTTGCCGTCCTCAATTTTATGAAATTATATAACAAGTATTACAATATAAAATTTTGAGTTTCATTTTTAGTATTTATATTAACAACTGTATTACAACATAATTTTGTTCCCTCGATTATATGTAATTAATTATTAACAAGGTATTACAGGCAAATTTTTGCGTCCCGATTTTATGAATATATCACAGACAAAATTTTGGTCCTCATTTTATTAATCTATTATTAAACAACCTTTTAATCCTACCCCCTATTTGAACACGTAACTTATTAGCGGATTTTAAGCTTTTCATCAAAGTTGTGTATTGATTGTTAACACCATTTGCACACATTGCCTATGTATCCATATAATATCCAGGGAGAAATTTATTTGTGTATGCTAAATTTTATAATAAGATTCTTTTTTTGTAACATTTTTTGTTTTTTTGAATCTATCTTTTGATTTTCTTATGACCACTCTTTGTTATTTTAGCAATCGAGTTGATTTGAAATAAACATTATTGGAAAAGTCGGTGTTTGTTTGCGCTATTAACCTGATCATTAGCACTATCCCAGAAACGAATTTGGGAATATATATATATATATATATATAATATAAATAAATATATATATATATATATATATAATAATTATTATTTAATTATATAATTAAATTATATATTATTATATATATAATATATATATATATATATAATATATTATATATATATTATTTTCATGTAAGTGCTTTTATTTGGAGAGCGTTTTTCTAATGTAGGTTGCTTTTAATTTTACGTGTATTAGTCAGAAAATCTATTTTTAATAAACTTTTATTGTTAGTTTAATAATATCCAAACATTGTCTTGTTGTTTTAATGATATCTTTTAAAGGTTATGTAAATAGCATTTTTAGTTACTAAAAATCATTTTGGTGGCTATTGAATTTTTTGTTCATATAATCTGGTACTTTACTTTGGAGTCGGGACAGTACAATTTTATATTATTGGAGCCGAAACTAGAGTCAGAGCTGAGTATTTTAAAATTATAGAGCCGGTGCTGAGTAAGAGCCAGCCAAAAAAAATTGCCAGCTACGCTGCCCTAGGTTAATAACAGGAAAAAATTCATCAAAATTAAGGGCGCGTTAAGACCAGGCTCAAATTCTGCAGCTGATTTTGAGCGGTGTTACGTTCATTAATCCAATTTCATAACATTTTAAATCTGGCAACCACACCGATCCGATAACACGCCGCTTCGCTCTGCGCAGAGACTAATTGGTGACTGTCGATCATTTTAAATTTTAACTCTTTTGAAATATATAATAACATGCAATATAACTCGAAAAAAGATCTAAGACTACAATTTCAAATTAGTTTCAATTATAGTATATATATATATATATATATACATAGCAGTAAATTCTTACAACAAACCTATACTCACAATTTTGGGTCTACGGCAGAGCGGTACTCCTAACAATGCTAAAGTATGAAGAAAATGATATCTATTTGCAGGAAGATGCAAGTCGTTAAAATAAAAAAGAAGCGTGTTGAATGTACTAAAGGCTAATGATGAACTGTAAGCAAATTATTTTTGAAATATATAATGAGGAAAAAGGAATACTAAAAGTCCATACGTATAGGTAAAAGAAGAGGTAAACATGAACAGTTGGCAAGGAGATGAATGCAGACCATACAAGGAATAGCAAACCTTACTGAAGGAACGGAAAGGTTAAGAATGAGAATAAGGGAAACCTGCTTAGAATGAATAGAGATGCTGCTTTTGTAACTGATGAAATGATGTGAGTGGATGTGAAAGAACAATCAAAGAATAAACTGTATAAAATCAATAAGACCTGAAAAGAGTATAATGAATGTGTGTGATAATAAACCGATGAAACTTAGGGGAAATAACAGGTCACGGGAAACCGAGTATAATGTTTAGATGAGAAAGTGAAAATGTAATTGCAGTATGATGAAATTACTGCGTAAATGCATCAAGAACGGAGCGATATGTGATTTGATGGATGAAATGTGCTAATAAATCGTTATGGAGGTATAGTTCCGAGGATTAGGAACATTAATAGTACCCTTAATAAGTAACGAGAATTTAAATCAAACTGTAGAATAAGGAATTAGTTTTATTGAGTTTGTAGGGAAGATATATGCTGTATTTAGTCGGAAGAGTGCGTCGAGTGAAGGACTGATTGGTGGAAAACAAGGTGAAGAAGAAGGTGTGTGATCAAATCTTTACATTGAAACAAAGACGTGAGAAAATGAGGGAGAAGAAGAATAATTGTAGTAGGTTTTACTGGATGCAAAACAGCGCGTATGATAGATTAAATAGGAAGCCCTATGCAGGTTTAATGTATGTGTTGTGGTAGGCTCTAAGAATCAAAAGTATGTATGACGATTAGTGAAGCTGTGTAAGAATAAATGTGCCAAAAGTTTTAATATAATAGCGAATTATTCAAATAAACCTTATTCAAATGCGTCTTATTCAATGCTTTATGATGGTAGCTTATTTAAATGGGGGTGGCAGGAAATGGGTGTTAAGATGATGGAGAATGGAGCTGAGTGGAGGGTGCCCTACCATATAGCGGTGATTTGGTTTTGTTGAATCTGAAGAGAGTTTGAGAGGATTGGTTAGAGAGATGCAGTGGTAAAAGAATGGTTGAAAGAAAAACGTAGATAGAGTAGGTATGGTTGTTAAGTGAGGACCATCCTCGTGTGAAGTTATGTTAGATAGTGAACAAGGAACAAGTGTCTGAGTAAATATTAGGATATATGTTGCGATGAAAAGGAACGGATGATGCAGAGTGTAGCAGGAAAGTTCTGGAATGCAGGGAAGTGGCTGGACAAATTAAATCTGGACGTAAAGGACTAAGCTTGAGTCCTAGAGGTCTTACAGACGGAATGTTACCTTTATGTAAGTAGCTGAGACATGCGTCCTTGGAATAAGAGGTATAGATTCAAAGTTTCATGTGTTCAGAGGACAATCTCAGGCTTGCTCAGGTGGCATAATAATTTTATAAAATGAAGAATGAACATTAGAGTGTTGTGAAGAAAGGGTAAATGAGAGAATAAATGAAAGTACTTGAGATGGTGTCATATGGAAAGATGACAAGACAGGCGGTGGTTAAGCGGATGATATGGAGTGGTGGGAATGACGCTGAGACCGAAAAAAAAAGGATTGAGTCGTACACGAATGTCTGAAGGAGAGAGGGAGTTGTAGAGGGCGAGAATAAAGTGCATGAATAGGAGTGAATGAGGTTTTTGAGGGTATGTTGGCCACCTGAGGGCCAGGAATGAAACTCTTACACTGACCATTTTATCCATAGATGAGTGTCCGTCCGGTCCCGTGAAGCTCTATGATTTATGACGCGACATGTTTCACTAATAGATATAGATGGCGGTAAGCTGGCTTTCTTTTCGACTTGTTCGATTCTTCTACTACTATTCTTTCCTATGTATGTGTCCCACCTTACCCCCAGTCTTAGGAAGAAGAAGGAAATTAATAATAATAATAAAATAATTATGATAATAATAATAATAATAATAATAATAATAGGCATAAATAAAATTAAATAATTCACAAATAATAATAATAATAATAATATTATTAAATAAATAATAATAATAATAATAATAATAATAATAATAATAATAATAATAAAATTAATAATAATAATTATTATTATTATGTATTATTATTATTATATTATATATATATTATTATTATTATTATTATTATATTATATTTTATTATTTATTAATGTTAAAGATTAAGTTTTTATTATTGTTTGATATTATATTATTATTAATTTATTATTAACTATCATATTATTAGTAATAATAGTATTGTAGTAGTAGTAGTAGTAGTATGCAATTTTTTTTAACAATTTTCTTCTTCTTCTACCTTTTTTTCCCAAGACTGGGAGTAAGGTGCGTTACATGCATCGTAAAAGAAAAGCAGAGAATAATAGACAAAGTCAAAAGAAAGTCCAGCCTTACCGGCCGGTAATTAATTAGTGAGAACTCGTCGCAATCAGGAAATCCACCCTAGAAGCTTCATGGGACCGCGACGATCCTCACTATGGTAAATCTCAAAGTTAGATCATCCCTTGGCCCAGTGGGCCACAACCATACCCCTCAAACAAAAACCCTGCCATCACTCCTTTATACACCTTCTCTCGCCTCTGCCAAACTCACATTTCTCTCCTGCTACATTCCTTACTGACTCAATTTCCCCTTTTCTTCGGTCTCCCAGCCGGTCGCGTTCCCAACCACACTCACCAGCTGTACAATCCGCTTAACAACCGGACTTTTCATCATCCTTTCCACATGGACCAACCATCTCAACATTACTTTCATTATTCTCTCGTTTCACCTTTCTCACACCACACAACTCTCTATACGTTCATTCCTCATTTATCAATCTTCTCACACCTAGCACGCCCCTAAATTATAATTTTAATTGTTGAAAAATCTTGTAACATTTCTTTTTAATTAAATTATTATATTATTATTATTATATTATTATTATTATTATTATTATTATATTATTATTATTATTATTATATTATTATTATATTATTATTATAATATATTATAATTATTAATAAATATAATTATAATATTATTATATTATTAATTATTATTATTATTATTATTATTATTATTATAATATTATTTATTATTATTATTATTATTATTATTATTATTATTATTATTATTATTATTATTATTATTATTATTATTATTATTATTATTATTATTATTATTATTATTATTATTATATTATTATTATTATTATTATATTATTATTATTTAAATTATATATATTATTATTATTAATAGATGTCATTAGATGCAAGGTGTATAAAAGGAGAAGTTCAAAAGTAAATGTAGATAAAGATCTAAGGTACAATCTGTTCAGATGGATAATCTAAGGAGGGTGTTATGGTGTGAAAAGAATTTATAAAATGAGAAGAAACCTATTAAATGCGTAAATGAGAGAATAAACAAGAGTGTATTAAAATGGTTTGGTTATATGGAAATAATGGATGATAGTCGGTTGGTTAAGTAGATTTATAGTGGTGAGTGTGCTGGGAATCGACCTGCTGGGAGACCGCAAAGAAAAAATGGATTGAGTCAGTAAAGAAATATCTGATGAAAGTTAATGAGAGTTTGGCAGAGGTTAGTAGAAAGGTGCATAGTAGGAGTGAATGGCGGTGTTTTGTGAACGGGGTTTGGTTGTGGGCCTGGCACAGGGGATGAACCCCACATTGACGAGATACCACAGTGAAAGTGTCTCGCAGTCTTGTGAAGCCCTAGGGTGGATTTTTTTATTGACTCCCACGAGCTCTCACTTAAGGGTATAGAGGGGATGGTACGGGGGGAGGGCATTCCTTCCGACCTACTTCATTCACTTCTGCTTAACAATCCTGTTTCCTTGCGTGTTACCTTACCCCACATCTAGGTATATTAATTATCAAAGAAGAATATATTATTTATTATTAGTATAATTATAATCATATTATTTTATTATGTTAGTATTATTTTTATGATTATTATTTTTATTATTATCATATATTATATTATATTATATATTATCCTTCCTCCTATCCCCATATTGGGTGGGTTGTAGCCAAAACTGGAACAAGAAAAGTGTAGAAGAATATACGCAAGTCGAAAAAGCCCTACCTTACCATCCCTTATTACTCTTAGTGAGAACTCGTGCATCATCATAATGCACCCAAGGTTGCACGGGGCTGCGATGGACCCTCACTTGCATCTCGTCTAATGTATGTTCACCCCTGGCAGCCCACAACTAACTCCCTCACAAAACTACATTATTCCTATGAGCACCTTTCTTCTCGCCTCTGCAAACTCAAATTCCCTCCTTCAGCATCCTTTACGACTCATACACGTTTTCTTCGGCTCCCAGCCGGGCGATTCCCGTTATCACCCGCCACTAACACACCGCTTAACCAACCGGACTATCTTCCATCCTTTCCATATGATCAAACCATTTATCAATATACCTTTATTCTCTCATTTACTCACTTCTTCACACCTCACAACTCCCTGATGCGTTCATTCCTTATTTTATCTTTCTCACAAATAACACTCCCTAAGATTGTCCATCTGAACATATTTTAACTTAGATCATACCTTCTTATTCCAGACCATTGTTTCATACTATACATTAACACAGTAACAACATTACCCTCATGCAAAATCCGCCGCATTAAAGACTTAGTCCAGTACAATCCATCAAAGGCATTAATGCCGCCGACCACCTTTCCTACCATTCAAACTCCTACTACACTCCGCATCATCCGTTCCCTTTTTTTTCCAACATATAATCCTAAATTTTAAATCAACACGTGTCCAGTTGCCCCCACTACTACTAACTTCACACCCGGACCGTCCCACTCATGCTTACCATAACCTACTCTTATCTGACATTTACTTTCAAACCCCCCCCCTTTTACCACACCTTGCCAAACAACCTCTACCCAATCCTCTCAAAAACTCTCTTCAGTTTCGCCACACAAACCAAATCAATCCGCCAATAATATGTAGGGCACCCTCAACCCCTTTCCATTCTCCACATTCTAACACCTTCCCCGTGCCATCCCTACCTCCAATTCTTCATAACCCCATCCTAAATTACAAAAATTTAATGAATAAAAAGAAGCATAATACATCCTTCCTCACTCCGCACTAATGTTAAACCAATCACTTTTACCCATTCATTCTTTACTACACTTCACTATCGTCAAACATACTTGATTCCATTCAGAAGCAACCACGAACACCATATATCAGCTAACACCTGAAATTGAGCTTCCCTATAATCCTATATACGCCTGTTGCAAACCATAAAACCTAAATACAAGTTATCCTTCTTCTCTCTCTTATTCATTCATGTAAAAAATTTTATTATATATTATTATATTAATTATTATTCATTATATTAAAAAAAAACTACCTTTTAACGTGCGTTTATCCTATTAAGAGTAACACGGGGACCCACAGAAATCGAATTTTTTAATCATCAGTGATGAGTCTTGGTCCAGTTATTATTATTATTATTATTATATTATTATTATTATTTATTATTATTTAATTATTATATATTATTATATTATTATATTATTATATTATTATTATTATATATTATATATATTATTAAACAGTTATATTTGGAAAAAGATTTCAAAAAAAACATTTGTAATCTACTGGCTGCTGATCCCAATACTACTTGTGAATTATGCAAGCAATTGGAAAATTTAGACATAAATCATAAGGAAGACATAGTATTTGTTATTAAAGATTGTATTATTGATTAAGTTTTAATGATTATATATTTTATAATTAAAATTTTGTACACAAACGTGTTTTATTATTATTTATTTATTATTATTATTATTATTATTATTATTATTATTATTATTATTATTATTATTATTATTATTATTATTATTATTATTATATTGGTTGATATTTATATTATCAATTATTATATTCTGAGAAATTGTGTGACTTGGAACACTGGAATACGCAGAATTTTTTCTTGGGGGCGGGGGCGGGTGGGGGGTGCTGTTTTTTCGGGAGGGATTGAATCTTCGAGAGTACCAATTTTTTTTTCTGTTGCTCATTTTTCCATTGTTTTTATTTAAAAATTTCGATCTACTTTTGCTTCCATCAAAATTTATGGGAGGGGCTGTAGCCCCTCGACTCCATACCCCCTATGTACGCCACTGGCTTGGACAGAATGTGACATACTTGGTTATCGCTTTATCTACAGAAAAATATCAATGGTGAAAAACGAAAGCGAATATAGAGTTATTTAATTACTATAATTTCTAATTGTAATGCTTATAAATACATCTGGGTTCAAGCCAGGGCTGCTGCAGCTGTACCGTTTTTGGTGGAGCTGGAGAAAAAAAAAAGTGGTTCTGAGCCAGATATTTTAAAATGATGGAGCTCTGGACGGAGCCGAGAAATTTTAAATGTATAGAGTCCGAATCTGATTCGAGCATTTTAGAGTCTGAGCCGGCAAAAAGATTTACCGACTCCGCAGCCCTGTGAGTTTTTATATTCACATAGTTTTATATTGGGAGTCGGTTCTCAAATTGCTTTATTTTAACTCTTACCTCTATCCTGAAATGAGCGACTCGTATTTTAAAACTTTACTCTTATGTATTCGCTATTCAAAGTATTGAATGCAGTTACTTTTTAAACACGATTAAAGATGTAAGCTTGCATATTTTACCTTTCTTATTAACTACCTTGTCAAAGTCACCAAAAATGGAGGGGAAATATGAAAAAATTGCATCACACTTAACACTTTGCCCTTGTGTTGCTTTTCGTGGTGCGTGGTAGGAAGGATGGCAGAAAAACAAACTACTACAGTAGTTCAATACTTTGTTTTTTGTTTTTTTTTATAATTTTTCACCCGCAATTTTTAACGTATTGCAATGTTAAATCTCATTAATGATAATATAATAATTTTCGTATACAAATTAGTGCTTCAAATAGTGTCGATGTGTCTGATAGGGAGGATCCCCCCCCCCGAAAAAAAAGCGTAAAGCAACAATTAAGTAGACAATGTGCTTGATTCGCTGCGATATTATTTAGGAAAATTTTGGAACCTTTCATTTGATCGTATTTTTCCATTATTTATGGTCCAGTTTTGCTGGAACCAAGCACTGTTGTAAAGCCTGGTTTTACTTCAATATTATTGTTATATAGTTTAAGAAAGCTTATGCTTGATCTGTTTTGGAAGGAAATACATTTAAATAACTTATTCAATTACTTGGGACGGAAGGAGAATATATTTTTCTATACTTAGTGACCAGAAGATGCTTTTAGACACTCTTCAGATCCCTTGATCAGTCATTCAAATATGTGGTGTTTGACAAATATTGCATTATATTAGGCTATGTTAGACACAAAATACTTAGAATGGCTCTTTCTATAACATTTGACATTCTTTTTAAAGAGAAATATTGATTGAAATCGCTTTGGCAATTATTAATAAGCTCTAACCAGTGAGAATTTCATTATGATTTTCAAGCTTTAAGTTAATCAGCAAAGATTGGTGAACAATGAAGTTTGTACATGTTAAAAAGTTGGAAGAGGATGAAAATGAAAAAGCGTAAGAATGTTTCAAAGGGGAACAGCTATTTTCCCTAGGTTAGCGAACCCTTGGGAAGTGTTGGTAAATAGGCCACAAGAGCGACGCGCCTCAAATCAATACAATAAGACACTCGACTATGGCTGAGGTAGAAAAAAGTCGTCACTCGCAACAAGCTCCGTTAAGGGACGCAAGTAAAGGGATAGTGTGAGCGTGTAGAGGGGGATATACGGGAAGGACCAGGGGGAAGGAAGGGGACGGGGTGGCAGCTGGGCCAGAAGGGTTAAGGAAGGTCACTTGAACAGAATTTCTTTAAGTTGTAAAAGGTGTTTGAGGCATAGATACCGAGCAGAGCTATATATCATAAAGGTTGAACGGAGTTCGAGGATGGGTGAGTGAGAACTAACGCTTAGGGAGAGAATTGACAGTGTTAGTAGTGATTCCGAATACCTGGGGGTTGTAAGGTTGGGTGTATAATTAGGTAGAGTGAAAGCTAAGATGGTAGTGCCAGGAATACTAGGCAAGGAGGTCTAAAGAGTATGTGCGGAATTCGCCTTAACGTGCCAGGTAGGTGGGGGAGGGGCCATGACAGCCGGCACGGGCAGGAAAGACTGGTAAAACCACGGGCAGAGGTGTGATGAGCATTCGAGCAGCTATGGCGTGAGAAGCGGATGATTGCCAGGAGAGTTCCAGACTATGGATCAAGGGCGGATTAGTTTACATTCGAAATGAATCGGAGCACCAGAAATAGATGAAGTGGCGGAAAGATTCTCGCATGGAAGAATCGCTAGGTGTGAACTTCGAGAAAGGATTCCGGTAGGCCTCAGTAGCAGAGATTTTAAATTATCAGAATTTGAGTCTACGAGAGCCGTTAGGAACGCGGAGAGAGGATCGAATAAAGGTGGAAGTAGAGGTTGCTGGGTAGGCCCGTCAACGAATTGAAATCTTCCAGATGGTTGAGAGGAAAGGCCAAATAGAAGTAACTGGTTCTGGGGTGGAGAATGAACTTTAATCGGCGCTTATGAAAAGACTGAATATGAGCGATTAAAAGTAGCGTGATGGAGAGAAGAGAGAGGCCAGTAAGCTCGTACTAGACACTCGAGGGAGTACGTGGTCAAATGCGTGAGAACGGGAATTGCGCAAAGTGAAATAGCCGCACCTGAGGGAGTCGTGGATGACCTCGGCGGGTACATAGAAATATGGGTAAGTATAGGAAAAGTCCCGGAAAGATAGGCCATAGAGCAGAGGAGAGGATATAAGGAGAGGATAGAGAAAATTTTGCAACAGAAGGCGAAAAGAGAGAAAGAAAGAAGAAGGAGAGAGTAGGAAGAGTAAAAGAGAGTATTATGGTGGGGAGCAGAAAAGAGTTCTCCGATTTGTAGGGTCTAATGTCTTATTGGGGAGCCCAGTGAGAGGAACATAGAGAGACACTCTCTCATGGAGGGCTCACAACTGTAGAAGGGTCCGTGGAGTGAGAAATCAGTGGTGTACTGTTATAATGAAGATAGTACTTTACAGAGAGATGTCAGTTGAGCTCGATTAATAGCTCATATATCTAAATTGTATTAGTCGATCTTCAATGATAATCGTGTTATGTCAGGGATTAGGTCGATCATATAATAATTCTAGATTTGGTAGAATTTGCGTGATTGACAAAAAGGGGTCCATATGGAACGAGAATCATAGCGATGTGACCTCACACAAGGGTAGTGAAAAATGATTTTCGCACTTTGTTTTAGACGTTGTGAGTTAACTAAGTCCTATGGTGTTTTCGGTGGAAGTTTGACTGAACATGTAGGTGTATGAAGAGCGGCTGGTCAAGTAGGGAGCGGGCCTAGGTCTGTCTAGAGTTAGAAACTGCACACCTGAATCGAGAATGGGGAGGCTCGGTATATAGAAATTACATGTCGTCCGTAGTGAGAAGTGGTTGCTGTGGCGCGAATGAAGGTGTTTTAAAATGATTCACCGGCAAACCCGAAGAGTTGGAAGTAGAAGTGAGCCTCGCGAGTTGTTGCTGGAGGGTGATCTGGTTGTGATAGTGGGTAGTGTGGGATGAGAATAAACAGGGGGGGATTGGTTTAGAGCTAAAAATTAAGTTCAGTCAGATTCTAAGGTGATTTTAGGATTGAGTGCGCTATATACTCACTAGGTAGTTGTGTAAAATAGGGCATGCGAGAAGCGGGAGATCCCAATGACGATGCTCAAGAATTCGCTTTGAAAATATCATAGGAAATCTGAGGCTAAGCTCTAAGGCTTAGTTTGTATAAATACGTGCCACTATGAGGAGAATCATATATAATAATTAATTATCTGTGAGCTCATCATCCGGCCACAATTAACACTTTGAAGACTTGTATTTGTGAGCGAAGTATTAGCTATAGATGAGTTCAGAGGGGCATACTTGCGATGTTTACAGACAAGTCTACTATCTCGATAACTACAAAATCAACGGTGATGATATATAGTGAGGTATATAGTTAGGTTAGGTTAGGTAAAACAATAGTGAGTGAGATAACGAAAAAATAATTGAGTCGTAGGTAGAGTATGAGAGAACGTAGGATAAAAAATGGGGATTGAGTGATCAAGACCTATAGAAACAGAAAGTGCAAGGAGTGATAGTAATAGGCTAAGGGGAATAATCAGGGAAGCAGGTATAAATAGCAGGTGAAAATAAGCAGATAAATACAGAAAGTAAGAAATGACAAATACTGGCCTAGCTAGGCTCGTACTGTGTTCATGACCCCGCATGGTCATATCGAGGGAGCCTATAGTTAAGCCACGGAGGGAAAGTAGATCTGTGACGAGATGCAGATTTGCCCATTTCGGAAATACAGACACCAAAAACGTGAGTATGGTTGTATAGTAGTGTGAGAGGGTGCCGGAGTCAGTATGGAAAGCGGAACGCGTAGAATGGGAAGTGAATATATCGAAAAAGGAAGCGGCAGGTATGTTTTCTCAAACTCGAAGTAGAAAAGAGCAGAGGGGCGGCAGTAAGACACGTTAGGGACCAGATCTCACTAATATAGTAGAGTAGAGCATAGAAATAAGATCTTGAATGACTCTCGATAATAACAAAGAAATAAATGGATGTGATGTTGTGAGAGGGGATGGCATCTTACAAATATTGAAGAACTGGAAATCTCAGTATGCCCAACACTATGTCGAAGCGAAAGGAATTATCGAGTATTCGATAGGAGGCAAAGAGCGGGCAAAGGAGACGAGGTGTTTTGTAGGTAGAGAGAAGGAGTGAGGAGAAGAATCAGCGAAGGGAAGTGGAGGTAGGAACGGGGCCCGACGTGGGAACGAGAGAACACCGAAGGTTGATGACGGAGACGCGGGAGAGTGGTAGAAGAGAGAAAAAGAAAAGGCAAAGGGAAGGGTGAGGAATACATGGACTCAGAAGAATAATAAGTATAGTTTTGGTGGGGGGTAAGATCCATATGTATATTAGCTCTATACACATTACGATGGATAGCATAGATGTATGAGCAAATTACAAGAAGAATAGGAGCCGGTCAATCAGTAGAGGAAGGAGGATTAAAAGTTTACTGTGTTGGGTTGACTGAAGTTGGGTGCTTGAGGTTGAAGGTGTTAGATCTAGACTGCGTGAGATCTCTCATAGAGAGCAGTGGCTTGTAGATTGGATATTTATAATGGGAAAGTGCGTCAAAGGGTGTTGATAAATTGGGTCAAGGATATGTTCCATGAGTGATATCGAGAAAGGGAGGAGAGAAGGTGGCTGGAGGAGTGAGGAAAAATCACTCATATGAAGAGCGGTGGGAAAGAAAACAAAACAAAAAGAAAGAAAAAGGGGAAGGATACCAAATGGGGATGGCCGGTATTGCTAGGAATAGTTATTAGGGCAAGAGGAGAGGGCAGGAGGGGTTGGTGAGAGAGAAAGGTCGGGGGTAGGTGTGATATTGTCGATTCGAAGAGGTGGGACGGATAGAAGACGTGGTGAGACGGACCGGTAAATATGTGTCGTGAGAGCTATCTGAAAAAGGGAAAGCAGGGGTAGGATAGATAGCCGGATGGAAGAAACCAGAAAAGACAGAAGGGGGGTAGAAGAAAACGATGAGAGTGTTTAGCGATAGGTGTAATATGCCAATAGAGGAAGATGCAATATTAGTATATATAGTGAAGAGAGATTAAGACAAAAGATTGTGATACCTAAGAAGGGTATATAGTGTGTGTAATAGATGCAGTAGAGAAGAGATAAAATCTTAGGAGGAGAGATGGGAGGATTGAATTGGGTGGGATGGTGAAAAAGGGGTAAGAGGGTGAGGGGTCAGGGGGAGGGAGGTGTGAAGATGTCAGTCGAAATGACAGTGCTAGGGGAGGATAAAGAGGGAAAAAGGAAGGAGTGTGGTAAATGAGAAGAAAGCGATGGAGAGAGAAGATAGATGGTTAGTGGAGAAAGGGGAGATTGAGTGAGAAAACTAAAGAAATAAGAGGGATTAGAGACTGTGCTAGAATTGAATAGCCAGATGATCAGAGAAATATATAGAAGAGAAAAAAGGGGATGGAAGGGGATGAAGGGAGTTGTGGTTTATAGGATAGCTCGAGATGAATTATCATTGGTAAGACTCTGGGTATTGGTTGTAGGACAAGAGGAGCAAGGTACTAGAAGGAGCACAAGAGAGCCAAGTGTAGGACTAGGGGTGATTTTAAAGAGCATTGTTTGTATGCACTAAATAAATGCTTATGAAGGGGGGAAGTGGCACCGACGATTCGAGGAAGAGTGTGTTGTAAAAGGCGGACGATGGAGCATGGAAGTGTTTGATAATGTAGGAAAAGAAAAGGGAGCCGGTCCCAAGTTCAAGGAAAATAAATTTTACGAAGATTGATAGCAAGGTTGTCTATTGAGTGATACTAATATGTGTGCAGAGTGAGTATAGACACAGATGATAGAAGTGATTTGTGCGTAAAGGATAATTACCGATAAGCATCTGAGTATATAGTGAATATGGGATTATATAATCAGATTTATTTGGTTGTGTTTTGAGGTGGAGACAATCAATAACCTGCTGAAAGCAAGACGAGCCATGTCTCTGATAGATAAAGTCAATTCACTCTTTGCGCAGCCAGATGCATCGAATGTGTGCGAATTTGATAGTTCGGATGCGGGTTGTGTATAGAAGATTGTGATGAGAAAGTGGGATTCTGGATGTGAATCTGGCTGGAGATGCATGTGGGATTCATATATGGGAAATATGATGTTTTGAAGAATGTAGATAGAGTTGGAAGGTAGAAACAGAAAAAGAAGAAAAGTGTGTAGCAACCCTGATAGCACAGACAGACAGGAAAAAGGAAAAACAAACAAAAAGAAAAGGAAAATACTGTTGATGAGAGTTGTGTTCCTGGTCAAAGAAAAGGCGAAAATAGAGAAATCTGTACATACCCCCGTTGTGCAATTCGTGTAAGCTCATAAAACAAAGTGATCAATGATAGAAAAGCTCTAGCAACTTTTAGACCGATATCTTCTCTTCTAACTCACAGAAAGGCACGTGTATAAGATTAGGGAGGATGGCTGAGACAAACAGAGTAGATGTGAGGGGATGTTATAAGCTTGATTCAGCTGGACGAAGGCAGTGTAGGCTTTGATGTTAAGGAGGATTAGAGTTCTTAGAATACTAGTGGGATATCTGGAGCTAAGATCTGTGAGTAATTACGAAAACACTTACATGCGAGTGCTGTGTCTCGTAAATATAATACAGTTCGAAGCGGAAGGGACTGGCGTTAAGGTAGTGGTCTTAGCAAGAGAGAACTCAATATAGATTGTGTTGATAATGAAAGAGAGAGCTACAAACATTAATATGTACAAATTATCGTGTAGATGTGTAGTCTTTGAAGATGAGAATATATTGGTATTGAAGTTTAGAAAATGTGGCAAAGCAGTGAGGGAGAGGAGACAGGCCTAAAGTGCAATCGTGCGCAGAGAGCTACATGCGGTTGCCGAAAAGAGAATCGAAGTGTACGAAATCCTCAAAAGGAAGAAGATCAGGATCTAAGGGATGGAGGCGGAGGTAATTGAGGGGTGCGGTGGTAGACCTTTGACTCTGTTGCACGAATTACAGTTGGCTTTAGAAATTTGTTTAATGAGAGTGGTAATTTGATCAAAAGGGGGTCGTTCTTGTAATCTGTGCTGTGTTCTTTCAGAGCCATAATGACCTGAAGCTAGAGTGGAATGGTTGTGTTCGATTATAGAGTATATCAAAGAGTCTGGCACTTCAAGTAAGTGTCGACCAGTGTGAGTTATATAGTATAAAATGAACGTCTTGGATAATCACATGTGGGGATGAGGAGTGATGTTGTGGAAGATTTGGAGAGTTTGATACCTTTGTAAAGAGGCCCCAACCGTGGGTGATTTGCTTGTTCTGTACTTAAATGCTTCAGGTATGAGGATAAAGATTTTGTGGGGGTGCGAGTGAGTGACAAATTGATGAGTGAGTTGTGAGAGGTTTGGGGGAAGTGTGTGGGGTGATGTGATGGGGGTGGAAGTGGAGGTGGATAACGACTGAGATGGTCCGGTATGACGTTAAGAGTGCCTAGCCAGATATATTTGTTAGTATGTATAGGTGGGTTAGAAGATTTCGTGTGCCTATGGATATAAATTACCAAATGGTTTGCCGATATCGTATCACCCTAGAGACTGGTTTGGTGCTAAAAAAGGTGGGATTTGTGTGTTGTTGCTTCAGTTATATAATGGTAAGGGAGAAGCAGAAAAAAGTGATCCAAGAATTTTAGTGTTATATGTGAATTTTTGGGATAGGTGAGAAATGGGAAAAAATTAATTAAACTAAATTACGGTGTGTCTAATGAAGACTCGAATAAACAAAAATAATGAAAATTTATATATGCGGAGAGTGTGTGAGTAGAGAATGAAAGAAGAAGCACAAAAGATAGAGAGGGAAGAGACAGAGAGATGCAGAGAGATGATGAGGAGAAGAGGCGAGAGAGACAGAGAGAATCAGAGAGAGATATCAGAGAGAGTATGAGGAGAAGAGATGTAGGGGAGAGAGAGAGAGACGGACGGAGGGCTGAGAGGGATGAGTAAGAGAGCGGAAGAGTGACAGGAGTATAAGGGTAGACTAGCGTTTTGTGAGAGTAGTCTTGAGTGAACACGACAGTAAAGATAAGAAGAGAAGGCAGATGCAAATGTAATATAATAAAAATATAGAGATAAAAAGAAAAGTCTAAAAAGACTTAAACATTTGAAGAGTTAAATAAATTGACATTACATAAACAAAACAATATATCAAAAAAAGATAAACTGTAAAATAATGAAAATTTAGATGTTAATAATATATTTATTATAAAAAATATTTGAAGCATAGTAATAATAATAATAATCAATAAAATAATAATTAAGTAATAATCATAAAGTGAATTAAATTACATAATAATATATCACTTTAAGTGCTAATGTACTAAGTCAGAAGGTGATCTGCGGCGAAAATAGCGTTGTGTAGCTTCGAAGTCCAAGGCCATGCATTTACTCTGCTCCACATAATTACTGCTCCTCTACATGATGTTCACGCAATATCGACTCTTGTATTATACAATTCATTACCTTTAAAGTTTTGAATATTCAGGGTGTAGCATCATAGTTGCACACTCATGAAATAAGCGATATAAGTATGATGTGCAGAACTAGTATACATATGCTTTTTAAGATGCCCTTACTTTTTTTTAGTAGGATTCATAAAAGGAGTGCATCTTTTGAGTTTAAAACAAAATTTTAAAGAAAAATCTTTACAGAAAAAATAAAAGTTTTGGGTAACGTACCATAATATTTTATTTGTGTTAAAGATCAATAGGATCAATAATCAATAGATCAATAGATCACGAAATGGGCAGGGAGGTTGTTGTTAACTGAATGTTACTATTTGACTGAGTTACTCATTACTGCGGTTAGGTAGGTAAAAATTGGGCAAATTTTTTTACGTTTTTATAAACAGTGAAAAGATTGGATAGGATTCATAGTTCAATTGTGTTCATATAACATAAGTATGTTTTGAAAATAAAACCAGATAATATACATAACAGCAGGAAATATTAATAATAGGTCTTGAGTTATCAAGGCAGAGGAAACAAGAAAGAGTTTCAGACGAAAGCCTGTTGCCTTTATTTGGTATGACCTACATATGGATGATATAAAGACAAATACTAGAAATAATAATAAATATGAGCCAAATTCCTCCTCTACAGGATGCGTGCCATTTAAGATAGTCACACACCAGAGTAGTGCTCAAGTGAAAGTCATCGATTCATATAAAGAAGAATGAATGACACGTGTCTAGCACTACTTCGAGAAAGGTCAGTTTCTAACAATAGGTTAAAGAACCGCCAGGTAAGATTCTGTGCGAAGAGTGATACTCCACCAACGTAGCAACGAAACATTATGATTATCATTAGATATTTCTAGAAAACAATGCCACTAATAGTAAATTCAAACACACAAGAATAAAATCAAATGCATAATTTAAAAGTATTTTAAGATCTCAAAAATTACACTACAAATTAGAGAATACACTTTATACTATGAGCACCGCATCACGGCTCCAGCACCGTGCCAGTATACCAACTCGAAATATACCTTCTCCTAACTCCACTCTACTTCCTCTATTTTATCTTCTTCCTCCTCTCTTTCCTCCTACCTTATCTTCATATTCTTCATTACTTCTACCTTTCTTACTTTCACCTACTGTTTTGTACTAATATCCATTATGTGAGCATTTCTTCTTTCATAGATAGGACCCCTCCGGGGTTTTTGAGACTACCGTAATCCGTATATTCCGACTACAACTCTACGTCTCCGTACTATGGTCCTCTATAATCATCAGTCCCCACAAAGTCTGTCGCTTTGGAGTCTTCTGCAATATTGTAGAATAGACCGTCTGAGAGAGAAGCTCTAAAAAAAACCCCGGCTAACGTTCGCGTAGGCTGTCGCGTCTCTAGTCAGACAATTGAGAATATGTGAATAAGCAAACCAATGAGTCAGGATTCATTCAACCTACGTAGAAAGTTACGGTCTTATCAACCGTAAATCGGTCTCACCGACCTTAAATACCCTAACTTTGACGTATAACTATAAGATTTTTCTAATCTGAAAATGAATATGTAAAATTCCAAGTTCAGATGCTCTACTCAGAACTATAGACTGTAAAGTATTCCAAAATTACTACTCACTCTCGAAAATGGTTTTCAAATATCTATATTTTAGACACTTTTGTCGATATTATATGCAGGGATGTCAATGAAAAACTCACTCCTCAAATATACCGGATGTAGGTGAGATCTTTAGACTATACTGAATATTATAATATGGTGAATCATACTAGCTATAAAATAAGCTTAAAAAAATAGTAGCTATAAAAATGATATTAAAGTGAAGTGCCAAAAATTAGCGTAATAATAATAAGTGCACAAATTTCTAAAGTTTGTGTGCCAGATTTAGCGACAAAATCTGGCAAAACGTTCTTGAATATAATAAAAAAATAAAGGAGCCATAAAAAGCCCTGTAGATACTGGCTACCAGGTTAAAAAGTTAAGTGAGTTAAAATAGCCGTTACCTAATAAAATATGGTGACTCACTATGGCTAAAAATATATAACGGGATTATAATACTATATAGGTTATGTATCGAGATTTTTATGTTATAGCTCACGGGACAAATGTATATATAGTCAGCTAGTCACAGTTGTAGGGGCTGTTTAGTGGTAGCACCTCACCTCATGTACGTACTAATATTATAATATATATAATATTAATGAGATATATTATATAATAAGATATAATATTCATATAAATATATAAATACATTATCGAGAAATATAATTTTAATGATTTTAGATATATAGTTAATATTAATATTAATATATATATTATATATTAAATAATAGATATATATAGATAGTAATAGTAAAGTATATATAGAGATATATAATATATATATAATATGAATATTTAATATAATAGATTAATATATATGTGTGTGTGTGGAATATGGTAGTGTGTGAGTGTGTGTGTAAGGGAGTTAGTATTGTGTGTAGATATACTAAAAGAGAGAGTGAGATAGATATATATAACTCATTGATAAGGTCGCCGGTACTATTATAAAATTGATTCTACTTCATTACGCCATTTTTTAATGTATTTAGTGCTGAATTGGTTGGGCAATACTCTTTAGATATATTTCTCGTAGATTCAAATAAAAATATAGTTCCTTTTCCTATATGAATCAATAAGGCAGACTTCGAAATATATATTTGCGGAGACCAAGAAAAATAACAGTCATTTATTATAAAAGACATCAATTGCAATTAAGATTAATTATATTAGCAAGAAATAAGAATAATGTATTTAATAATAAACCCGTTCTAGGGATATAACAAATTATTTTAAAGTTTATAATAACTTTAAATCAAAGCTATATTTATATAGAGGATATTTATATTTAATTACATATATTTACAATAGTATATAGTAGAGTCATTAAGAGGATTTAGTCAGGTTCTTCGCAAAAGCGGAGTAGAAGATAATAATGCCATATCTGATATGAGAGTACAGAATGCACTTCAACTCGGCTAAGATAGACCTAATATCTGCCTCATGGCGAGGAACCATAATACAGTAGTTTTACATTTGCTATACATCTTATGTCATGTAAGTGAAGAGATAAGAGATGATTTTTCTGGTCGTGCATTATGTGCAAATTTGTGTTAGGAAGAGTGGATTATAATAAGCGGCGTTGTCACCTCCTGATTATTTACTAGAGTAATGTAATTTTATTATTTTATTTATGCTGACTCTCATATGGTTCAGACTATATTATATCACTCTCACCTGGTTACCCTAAACTTACTCTTCATAAGAATATGCATAGCTACGGCGATATGAAAATAATGCGAACTTCCTCTGTATACTAATTTCTCCGATTTAAGTTTACTAAGTAAAATTATTACTAAAATTTTTTCCTGAGTGTTGTTGAAGAAATATAATTAGTAATATATTAATATATAGATATAGTTAATGAATATATATATAGAAGAGAGTATATATAAATTTTAAGAGTAGATTAGAGAGAGTAAGATAGAGATATATAGATAATATAGATAGAGAGATGTTATTAATAGAGATAGTTAATAGATAAACATAGCAAACTCCAGCATAAGAAGAAATAGAGATGAGAGAGATAAGAGAGAGAGAGAAGAGAGATATGAGAGATATATTATATAAAGTAGATAATATATTATATATGATAAATATATAAATATATTATGAGAATATGGCCTATTCCATATAGATATTTGACCACGAGCCGACCTAACATAGAATATAGTAGAAGATAGAAAATACAGCTTTGAAATATAAGGAAGTGTAGAAATAAGGGAGAATATTATATATAGATAAATAAAAATGTATAGTTTTACATAAAGATAATGAAGATAGAGTAATATATAGATATATTATATATATAATAAGATGATATATGAGAGATAATATATATATAATAAGAATGATAATATATATTATATATTTATAGTTATATAGTGAAGAGACAAGTAATAAGAAAATTTTAAAGGGGTTCTAACAGTATAAGAAAATAATTGTGAAAAATATTCCCTAAAAAGTTTATTTACCGTATTAAAAACATAAAAGATGAATGAAGACATCATATTTTAAAAACTCTCATGAGTGTGATGTGAGTATTCCTAACAAACTTGAGGACGACAACACAGAGATACACAGCAAAAACAACAAGAAACCAAATACAAAGGGAGTAAACAAGAAGATAGGAATGAAATACGGCATACTAACATCAAAAGTTTAGTTAGAAATAAAGTATACACAATTCTTAATCGAAAATAAGAATTCACTTAGCAGAGTTAATAATATCCTCAATATAATTACTTTAAAGGAATGTTGACATACAATAATCAATTTTAGGAAATAAGGTTAATGATAGTTGTTAAAGATAGAGAGAATTTTAAATAGACAAAGAAAAGGGGAAAAGGACTTAGAGATTTCAGAGAAAATGACTGAGATCGAGCGATGATTGGTATGCCGTGTATTAGAAAGTAATCATTCTTTCCACACTATTATAGAATATATTATATATAAGAATATAGAATGTCGAATAATAATATAATTAATAGAAATATATAAGTTAAGATAATATATATAAAGATTGAAATTTATCTTCAGTTTAGATTAATTTTAGATAAATTTTATATTAATATATTAATAAGATATAATTAATTATTAAAAGATACGTTGTTATATAAAAATTATTAGAGATTTATATATATAATATATAGATTAGAGTATATAGATAGAGATATAGATATAGAATTAGATAGATAAGATAGATATATATGGACTGGGTGGTCTGGGTGTGAAAAATGGCAAGGGAGAGAACAAAAGAGATTTGTTTTAGAAATTTTTTAAAACCTATGATGTATGATTTATATTTTTGATTGAATTAGTTACACAGTTTGTTAGAAATCTTGCTCACGAAATATATAAAAGTTAATTTTTTTAACATTTCTCTCTCTCTCTCTCATCTCATTCATCTCTTACTCTCTCATCTCTCTCTCTCTCTTCTTATCTCTCTCTCTCATCTCATCGCTTCTCTCGTCTCTCTACTCTCTCTCTCTCTCACATAAGAAAAACAAGGATTCTGATACATGAATTATAGGAGTTTATATATTAATATATGTAATTTTATTATTATTATTGTTATTAAGTCGAAGAATCGATGCACCTGATATATTAATATTTAATTATTATAATTATTATAATGATATTGAATTATTATTATTGATTATTATGTATTTATAATAAACATGTAATTAAATAACTTGCCATATGATATATATATAATATATTATACGATATATAGAGATATTGAGATATAGAATATAGATATATATAGTATAGATAGATAATAATGATGATATTATATATATTAAGATGATATAGAGAGATGATATATATATAAAGATTAGAGAAGATAGAGAGAAAAATATATAATTATAGATATAGATAATTATAAGATATAGATAAAATAGATAGATATATAGATAGAATATATTAAAATATTAAAATAATTATAGGAATATAGTATATAATATAGAGATGAATAGATTTTCAAGATGAATGAAATATATAATTAATATATATAGATATATATTATATATATATATAGATATAATGAATATAATTTATGAAGTGCTTGAAGTCGTATGAATATATAATAAGGGTAGAGTGATAGTAAAGATATCCGTACGATGTCTCGTATAATAAGATATGTGATAAAATATAAGACACAATAGATCTCAAGATCTATTTCCTCTTAGATCTATGTGACACGTAAACATTTTGAAGGATTGAAATAAAATATCTATCTGTGATATTGTATATTCATTAATTTAAGTGTGTAAGTATAAGTAATAAATTATGATTTATTCTGAGTTTATTATATGTCATTATGTATTATTTATTATTATGTAAATGATTAAGTTTATATATGTGGAGTTATTTGTATATTAGTTGAATATGAAATGTGATGATGTAATTATATAATATAGGATATAAAATATTAGTTAGTTATTATTATTGATATAGTATGTAATAATATAAAGATTAATGTGATTGAAATTCATTGATGGATACCCATATATATATTATTGTGATTAATATTAAATATGTGAATATACATATATATAATTAAGAGCTACTTTGCATATATTTGAATACAATGGTCATATGTTACTGTTGATGTTCTGATACTTGTAAAATGTAGTGTAAAATGTTAAATAGCTATGAATTATTATATAAAATGTATTGGTAAAATATGTGATAATAATATATGCGTACTAATAGGAGGTTATGTGACGGAATAAAGATGAGTGTGTTCGTATAAGTCTAAGACACACTGTAATTGAAAAATATAAGTAAATAAATATATAACGGTTATAAAGTTTAACTAAAATGCTCAGGGGATATTAACCACTCTGCTCAATAGAAATGGGTAGAGTGTGTATGTATATATATAAACAAAAATATAGTAATAGGAATAAAAAGGAGTTAAATGTGTAATTTATGTTTTGGTTCAGAAAAAATGGATTGAATTAAAACACACGAATTAGATAAAAAAACCAATGTTTAAACCATATACAAGAGATATATAAATTTATATGCATAGAAATATTTAAAAATGTATTTATTAAATAGTCGATTTTCGGTTTAGGCATTTGATATGGAGTTGACTTACTTTCATCAATGTGTGCACATAAGTCGAAAGAAGTAGACTTCGTAGAAAAGTCAAGATCTCAGAAAAAGAAATTTCTGGTCTAAGTATTATAATTGGAAATTAATTTAAGAGCAAAATGATTACGTTAAGAGATATATATGAATAGAGTATGATGCTTTATTATAGTTGGTGATGCTAGATAAATGATTATGGAGTAGAGTTGAGGTGAGAGGTAAACACGTGTAGTTACGAAATATAGCCTGACATAGAGCTATAATGGCTATATATATATAAATCTGATGAATATATAGTTTTAGATTTAATGTGATATAGGGTATATTAGTAGTAAAGTGACAAAAGAATATAGTAATAGTGATTGTGGTGTGATTAAATTTTAGCAGTCGAGTTTGAAAGCATGAATGCTATGTTCGAAGCTTTGGAGATTTCCTTTGTCTACCCATCGATGCCAGCGATTTTTGTCAAGAAAGATCAGTAAATGAAAAAGAGCTTGTCTAATATTAAGGGTGGAGTGTAGATAGTCCACGATGATAACAAACTCTAAGGGCAAGGGATATAGTGTCACAATAGATCATATTAGAAACTGAGAGTAAGAAATGATATGTTAAATGTGACTCATCTTAGAGGAACAATGACATGAATATGGAAGCGATAGGAACAGATCTTAATTTGAGTTAAGCGAGACAAGCGTCGAAGCAGTATAACAAGAGAATCTTATGAACAAGGAAAGTAGAAAAGGTATGGAGTTATGATCGAGTCATGTGCGAGGAGAAGGCCAACAGAAGATCATACATAGTACCCTTATCATAAGGATTATAGCAGTAGTGATTTTTAAACCCAAGATATCAGGAGACGGCACTAACTGATAGGAAGTATTAAGGAAATTAGACTATCTCAGTATACAGAGATGAGTTAATTCAGAGGCAGTAGGAGCAGGTATAATAGTATGCCACTACAATAATAAAGGAGTTTAAGAGAGCAGAAATTCTGCGCGTCCTTATTCATAGAAATGAGGAGTAATCCCTATATTGGACTCCAGATCATCGTGGTTCTGTACGGAGCAAATTCGTTAGATGGGCGTCATGGGCGTGTGGGTGAGCGATCAGTCAGATCACGAAAGAAATGCATCATAGTGATAGAGACGTGATGATTGGATGGCATGAAGTATAAGAGTGGATGATAAGCAAATTGGCAGCAACTTCATCCAACTGCTAATGTTGAAAGAGGTATTTTCAACTTTTGGAACCTTCTCGACTCAAACATTAGAACTAGGTTGGGAACAGCTAAAGCAGGGAAATTAGTTTTTTGTATAAAATTCTTAATGATAAAATTCAGTTTCGACTTTAATGATTGAATCCTGCTCTCTCTTCTCCATACATATCACTCTCCTCTCGATACTCATCGTCTCTACTCTACATCATAACTTAGATATCAAAATATATATATAACCACTTATATAATAATACTATATAAACTACAGAAGTGAAATATGACAGAATGAATAAATAATAATGAGTGAGAGAGTGAGTACTAAGTATAATAGATAGTATATTAGTGTGTGTGATGTGCTCTATGGGACAATAGTAATTAGGAGGAGAGTTAGTAGTGTGATGGCTGGTGAGGGAATAATCTCATACCGTACAGGATGAATGATAGTATATAGCTCTAGATGTAACAGAATGAAAGCAATGGAATAAAGTGAAAAATAATGAATACTGCATTAGTATATCATTATAGGTTAATTTGAATAAACTATTTCTTTATGCGTTTGTTTTTTTGTTTTTTTTTTTGTGAAAATAATAAAGTATAAACCCTTTTTTGGTGCAGATGAGAAGTTGAATGGTGTAGTTATAGTTGCCACTCAGGAAGTGCCATACCGTTCAATATGATCTCGTCAATACATTACTGGAGGAAGTTTAGTAAAACTCACAAAAATGTTAATGGAATTTAATTATTTAAGGTGATTGGTGGGGCCCACCTTGGCCAAGTATAGCCAGGTAGTGTGAAGGCACGCCTTCAAATCAAGAACAATTTCTCAAATTTAAGAGATACTTTAAGTAAGAAATTTTACTAAGAATTTTTTACAACACATGTGTGTTAGCACATGGTCCCGTGAAGACCCTGGATGATTTGGTTCTGACTGCGACGAGTCCTCACGAAAGGGTATAAAGGTATAAACAGTTTCCAGTGAGGTCACTCTTTGCCTTTAAAATCTAATGTAAAAACAACAAAGTACATAGACATTACACTATAAATATCCAGTGCAAACGATTATGCATCAAAAAACGAAACCCATAACAAGAACCACTGAGTGTTTTATTTCGGTTTTTTATCTTAAAGTAAGAACGCACGATGGATATTTTCGTTTTTTATCCTCCTTTAAAGATAAAAACATGTGTGTTGTTTATCCGACACCGTGGTGAGGTAATTAATAGTATATATAAGTAATTATATTAGTATATATATAATATATATATTATATATATTTAATATATATGATATATATATATTAATATAATATATATATATATATTATTTATAATATATATATATAGATATATATATTATATAATATTTAATAATAAATAGATATTATAATTATTATATAATATAGTAGAGCAGAAGAGATAGTAGTGGGGAATGAAGATAAGAGAGAGTGAAGAGATAATAGAGAGAGAGAGAGATTAATCTACGATAAAGAGATATATAGGATATATAGATAGAGATAGATATATAGATAGTAAGAGTAGAGAGTATATATGAAGTAAGATAGAGGTGAAGAAATAACGTCAGGAAATACATAAAGAATAAAGACTATAACTGGTAATAATCATATATATAGTCACATAAAGAATATACAAATAATAATTGATATATATAATAGATAAATTATATATATATATATATACGAATAAGCAGGGGGTATTATGCACTACGATATTATTATATATATATAATCTTTAGGTTTGATGAAAAAATGTTTAAATAAATCAGGAAGCATATATATTGAAATAATGTTATATATAATAAAAATTGTGAAATTATTTAGTGGAATAAAAAACTTATGTATAAAAAAATGATGAATAAGCACTAGTTCAAATGTTGCCTAACCAATCCTAATCCTAACCAATTATAACATAACCTAACCCTAGCCTAAACAACCTAACCTAACCTAACCTAACCTAAACCTAACTCTGCGCAAAATATAAAACCAAGAAGGCTTATGATATTCACGATCAGTAACAATAATAATGTGGATACTTAAATAAAATGTCTATAAATTCGTGTAAAAGGAAATTTGTTTAGATGAGTAAATAAATAAAAGTAGGAGTGAATAAAAATACATTATTTAAAAACATTCTATATTGGTTAACAATCATTTGTTGTACACTTATTGACACAAAATCATGAAACGAAAAAGAGAAGAAATATATATATATATCACATATATATATATTATAGATTATTTATTTAAATCATTATAGCCTCAAAATAAAAATCAATGATAATCAGATCACTATACAAATACTTATTTATATATTAATATAACAATAATTAATATATAAATACATTAATTATATAACAGATATATACTATAGAAATCATATACTAAAACGATAACCATAATAATTAAAGTACGATATATATATATATATACAATATAACTATTAATAATTCATATAATATATGATATATATATATACTTATATAATATTATTAAATTAACTATTGGTATTTGTGATGTTGTGAATATATATATGATATATATATATGCTGTGTAGGTGTGTATATATATAATATTATAAAAATATATATATAATATATTAATATAATAATGTTGATGGTGTTTGATAGAGATAATAGACTGTGATGTGAAGAGATAGAGAATAGAAGGAGATAGGATGAGAAGCAATAGTAGAAGAAAGAGAGAGTAGAAGAGATTATGAAACAATCTGATAGAGGAGTAAGAGATGAGAGGAAAAGAGAGAAGAGGATAGAATATGAGAAGAGAGAGACAGCCGTGCTATTATTTAAAGATGAATGATGTAGGAAACCAGTCATAGTTTAAATAAAAACGTGTAGAAAAAAATAACAAGCACAATACAAAACTGAGAAGACCCGAATGTGTTTAAGAAATAATTAAAAACCAACTCTTAACTTCTATCAATTATAAAAAACCCATAAAATTAAAACCCAAGTACCATATATTTTCTCACATTCCAGTTTAACTAATAAGAAAAAATAAAAATAAATTGATAATATCTCTATTTACAATTTAAAATAAATTAAGATATATTATAGGAGAACAACAGATATCTCTAGCATATCAATGTTAAATATATATATGAATTTATGAGCTATAAGTATATTATATTTAAATAGTAAATTAACTCTTTAACCCTTATTAATTTATATATACTTATATATATATAGATAATATTATATATATATATTTAATATAGATATTATATTAATATATATATATATAATATATTATAGTATTAATATAAGATATAATTATATATTAATTATATAATATATAAAGTACCTCACAAGTTAGTGTTTGAAGTCTCACATATAATCTATATAAACTCTACAAAAATCTCACTATTATATTACCCTATATATATATTTTAGATATAACATTTTATCATTTACTGATCAATACTTGTTTTTTTGATGATATATATAGGTGTGGAGCTCAAAAAATATATAAAAAGGTTTTAATTTGTTTATTCTTATATATTTTTAGTAATTTTCATTTTATTCTTACTTCTTATATGGTAGTTTATTTTGTGCTCTTTTGTTAGGTTAATTAACTCAGGTGAAACTTATTTAATCATATAATACCATTATAATTTTAGTATTCAGAATATAAGAGATATATATAATATATATAATATATATATATAAATATAATTGTATATATTAATAATATATATATAGAGATGAATAATATTAATATATATGATATATAGAGATAATATATAATTAAATATAATAAGTTAATATAATATATAGATATATATATATAATATAGAATAATATATATATTTTAATTTTATATTGATATTTATATTATTATATACAGACATAACTTATTCTCACGCTTAGCGAGGAGAGAGACGAATGAAGGTGAAGTGGTACGTTGACAGAGCTTCTCCTAATATATATATATTTCCTTCATTACTCACCCTCAACTCCAATACACTCCTCTAGAATTTCCATCTATCTCTCGCAAACATCACCTATCACTTCCGTACCACCTGCTCATGACCCCTCTCTCTTATCGAAGCGTAATTTTACTAAACACATAATAATAATAAACATTCACATCCCACCTTCTTCTGGTCTACTTCATGTACTCTTTACTATTCACTATATCCCCTACCGAGTCTGCGCCAACTCTTACCTAAACCACCCTACATGACAATCCAATCCTAAATTTCTCGTCCAAGATGTCCAAATACCTCATCCTTAACAATTCACTCATTAATGCCGACTCTTCTCACCAAACCATTCTTCGACAACTAACTAATACTCTCTCTTATATACCCTTAATTCCTAATCCTCTCCTCTTGTACTAAGACCCCAATACATACCGCATCTCAAACAGACCTTTCATCTCAAACACTCATCCAATTGTACTTCTTGGAACCTAGCATCGAAACCCCCATGTTCACACCCAAGATTAATAGAAGTACCGCTGAGAACATACATGAAATTGATTTTCAAACTAATTAACCCATTAGTCTTAAGTGTATGTGATAAATCCCCCCCTTTCCATTAATTACCCTCAGAAGCCACTCAATGCTACCTATCTCTATCTGACTACTCTGTGAGATCATAATCTCTTTCCTGCAGCCCTCTCTAACCTATTACTATAATAACCAAGAATCTCAATCCGCATAAATATCTGTGAAAACGTCTTTACATTCTTCTAAAATACTACATCAACTCCTGTACTCTAATCTCGTAACCCATCCCCTCATCTGTTTCCTCCTCCTCAAAACACGAACACTTTACTATGATTTACCTGGGATAAGATTTGTATCTAAGAGCCACTATTTGTCCACACACTCTGCTCAAACTCCTTCAACGACAAGGAATACATAACAACCACATTCGGAATCTTTCGCCGAAGTCCAAGAGAGGTAGTATAGATCGACGCAAATAGTATCAATGTTCCAATTTACCCATCTAGCTGCACTACCCGATAGTTCCATGCATGGGTAAGGGAGATACCGAGACCCACTTCCCCAATCCCACAGATCATCCTCTTGGACAAACACTCTCCATAAGAGTAAGTTGCAAAAGCCACGGTGGGACATTAGCAACATCCCTGTCTCAACCCTCCCTCCACTCCAAACACCTCACTCTCCCCTCCTAATACTCTCACAAACATTCTGCTATTCCTAAAAAAGGCCCTAACACCTTTACCTAATTTACCCCCTACTCCAGGTTCCTCCAGCACCCTCCATAATTCCCTCCTTCTTCCACTCATCATATAGCTTCTCCAGATGTAAAACACCGGGACATACACTTTCCCTTTCCTATCTATAACCCTTTCTCCACAAGCATCTTCATTGTGAATACTTATCCACCACACCCCTTCCCATACCTAAAATCCTCCTTGTTGCGTTCCGCCCATCTCTCTTCCGTTAAATCTCTTACCCTCTCAATTAGTATTCTTCCCATACACTCTTCCTACTACACTCAAAAGACAAATACCTCTATAATTACCCACACTCCATCCTATCCCTTTCCCTTTATGGGGAACCAAACACCATCCTCCCAATCCTGGGAACCTCTTCCTTCCTCCACATTAATTATACAACCTGTACAGCCAATCCTCTACCCCTCTGCCTCCCATCTGTACATTTCCATACTCACACACCATCTAGCCCTGTGGACTTTCCTTTTTTTTCCTTTAGGATTAACGCCCTAAGAATTCTTCCATTTGTATTTCCAAATCTCCTTCCCGTCCCTCTTCACCCCCATCCCCACCTCTTGCCAATCTTCCTCCTCATCTCTCCCACCATTTCATTCAATATCCTCCATAAAATATGTGCCCCCCATACTTTCCTCACCCCTATCCTGTGACCCTCCTATCCATTCCCCATTCCCCTCCCTTAACCCCTCTCTCCTAACCCCTCCTTTCTTCTGTTTCTTTTTTATTTATTCTTTCCAGAATATCTTGCCCCCCTGTCTCAAAATTTTCTGTCACTTTTCGTACACATTCATTATTTTGCAAGTTTCTCATTCGACCCTCTCCCCCCGCCCTCTTTGCTCTCACCTCTACCTCCTCTCTCACTCTCCTCCCAGCTTTCCCTCTCCTATCCCCACCATTTCACATAGACCTCTTTTTTCTTTTCACCAACTCTTTAACCTCCTCACTCCACCATTCACTTCCTTTCCTTCTACTTTGCTCCCACCTTTTAACTCCGCATAATCCTTTCTGGCCTCTTCACCAAGATTGTCTCTTTAAAATCTTCTTTCCACTCCTCTTCACAACCCTAATTTCCGTCTCTCTCACGTCCCTCCATCTCTCCATACCCATCCTAAACTCGTTCTTACACAATGTCTCATCTAAATTTCCACCTTTATGACTTCTATTTTCCTCTTTTTCTCTTTCTCTAACCGTTACCTCTCCCCCTACCGTTAACTAGCAACCACCAAATAGTGATCAGATAACCTCCTACTGCCCCTCGGAAATACATTTACATTCTAGTAATCTACCTTTCCTGACTATTATATACACACATAATCGCAGTAACGCCCTCCCCCCCGTTATCTCACTCTTCCATGTAGAGGTATACTTATGCATTTCACTATACTTCTTGAACCAAGTATGTGCCCAACTTCAATCTTACTATCAACACATAACTCGGTAAAACATACTGTCTCCATTAACATTTCCTTTCCCGTAACCCCAAATGAGCCTATAATTCTACCAATCTTCTCTCTTCCCACTCTGCATTCAAATCTCCTAATTAAACAATTTTTATCATTAACCCCGAAACTTTCCCAACATTCATTCAATTCACTCCAAAATCTTTCTCTCCCCTCCTCCCTTGCTCCATTTACTGGTGCATACGCGCATATAAAAACCCACAATTCCCCCCCAAAATTTTCACAACCTTTACAGGAATGTTTAAGAAATTACTATTTGCGACACTTTTTAACCTCTATCCCAACACCTCTTTCCTCATAACTGATTTCGGCAGGGATAACCCACTTCCCTCGACCCTTCACTCTACGGACGTTCACGCCCCGAAATCATACCCAATGAATTTCCAAAAGACCGATCTCGACTTCTAATACCATTCACAGCTTATGTTGCTGTACCCTAGCACATAACAACATTAGATTGATTCTGATGTCGGAGAGCAGTTAACCCCAACCTTTCATGTCAACCTTATTCAGAATCCATCAATATGGATACCCTCTGACAACATATCAGGGATGGACAAACCACTGACTATCTAATCTCGTTTTGCGACGACATACCTATCTCTTTACTCTCATCATTACTCTCCTTAGTCCTGAGAACACGGCTCAGTAATTCAACCACTCCAGCTGTCGTTATCGTGAGTAAAACGGCCGAACACAATCAGATTGAGGGCATAGCACACGAGTGGTT
>JABUQX010001524.1:27500-34863 GCA_015478945.1 Trachelipus rathkii | reverse complement strand
GTTGTACTTCGGTTCAATTTCAATTTGGGTGTTTTAACCGTTTTCGCATTTATCATTGAAACGCTTTATAATTTTTCGTGCTAATATATATATATATAACTATATATATATATATATATATATATATATATATATATATATATATATATATATATATATACTCATATATATATATATATATATATATATATATATATATATACTCTATATATATCTCTATATATATATATATATATATATATATATATATATATATATATCTTATATATATATATATATATATATATATATATATATATATATATATATATATATATATATATATAACATATATACCACTGCTATATATATATATATATATCATACTCTGTACTCTTCTAAAAACCAACTAGCTACACTGCCCGTAATATTCCCTTTATCGCATTAATACATGAGAGCCTTTATGGACTGACGTTGCTGGATGTCTGGACTAACCAGCATTAATCGATGTTGCCGTAACCCTATTTAATAATAAATTCAATCCGTAAAGAGCCAGCCACACAAGCCATGTAGTTATGGACAGTGTAAATTATAAGTGGACTAGGTTTTGTTAGATTTTATATATAATAATATATGTATATATATACATATATATATATATATATATATATATATATATATATATATATATATATATATATATATATATATATATATATATCATACTAATAACATATATATATATATATATATCTATATATATATATATATATGTCAGAAATAGCAAAAAGATAAAATAGGGTAAAATATAGATAACAATTAGGCATTTTGTTTGACATTTAAGTCGCGATTATTTATTATTGTCTGCGATTTGGGCGGGTTGCGGAAAAATTTTTGTCGACCAGTTTTTCTTTGGCCGTTTATTTATCGACATTTTGGACTATCAGAAAGAAAAAAAAAAAAAAATTTTTTTAATGTCCTGTCGACAGTTTTCTGTCGACGATTTAGGATGGTCCCCTGTTAAGTTCCGAAGATTATAAAAGGGGACTGCCCAAATGATCAGACAGGTCAAATAACTATATAGTCGACACTCAACAACAAAGTTCGTACAGTTGCCAAGTGTTCAATTAGTTACAGTTGGTATGACTAGGTTGGGTTAGGCTAGGTTAGGTTAAGGCTGAGTTAGGTTAAGTTACTTCAAAATTAGTTTGGGTTACATTAAGTTTGGTTTTGTTTTGTTAGTTCTGATAAAAAACAAATTAATTTTTTTTTTTTTTTTACAAATGTCAGTAAGTGCTCCCTGTCGACATTTAGGGTTAGCTTATAAAATAAACGCCGTTAAGCGAGTAGCCGTTATTGTGAGGTGCTACTGTATATATATATATATATATATATATATATATATATATATATATATATATATATATATATATATATATATATATATATATATATATATATACCTTCTCTCCACTATCTCTCTCTCTTTCTCTATATATATATATATATATACTATATAATATATATATACACTATATATATATATACATATATATTATATATATATCTAGCAAGTCATACCCTATATATATATATATATATGTGAATGTTTACTAAAATAAAATGTTTTGTTTCTTTTTCAATTACATGTTCGAAAGGTGAGGCACGAGGCACGTTGCAAATGAATGTGAAAAGGAAATGATTTTCTCATTGTTTTATGCTAACTTATTTTGAGCAATTGCTGTTTAATCTTTTAATAAGAAAATTCATTTGTTCATTTACTCAACTCTCTCTCTCTCTCTCTCTCTCTCTCTCTCTCTCTCTCTCTCTCTCTCTCTCTCTACTGTCTGCACTGTCTCACCTAAAGATTCTGACGTTTACGGGCTACGTAAAAAAAAACACCACCTGATTCTGAAGGCAAATTTTTACGGTGGAATTCAGGCAAATTTAAAGAGTATTTTAAAGTTTAAATTTAATAACTTCTCAGACACATACACGCAGACACACACACACACACACACTTTATATATATATATATATATATATATATATATATATATATATATATATATATATATATATATATATACTCTCTTCTCTTGCCTCTCTCTCTCTCTCTTTCTATATATATATATATATATATATATAAATATATGCTCGTATATATATATAGACATGGATACAATTGATTTATAATAAGATGTCATACATAGAATCTTGAATTTAAAAAAAAATTTTTTCGTTGTATCTTCCGGGAAACCCTCTTAAAAGTTGCCAATTGTCTAAAAAATGAGATTGGCAAAGTTTCAGCTCAATTGAATAACGCGTTATCTTTTGCGCTCGTTTGAGGTCAAAGGTTTTGAAAACTGCAATATCGCATATAATATCGGTTTTCCTCAATGAAAACCATTCGTCCTAGAAACCTAATTCTTGTTTTATTTCATAGGAAATGTTGTCTTGAAGTTTCACTCTCACCTTCGTCTTCTACAGCATCAACGAGCATGAGTTGCATGCAGCGAGAAGACGAGACATGTGGCCAATTAAAAAATCTTGTCTTTCTTCCGTGAACTCATGCTCGTTGATGCTGTAGAAGACGAAGGTGAGAGTGAAACTTCAAGGCAACAACATTTTTTGCAAAAAAAATCAGTTTTTCCTTCATAAAATGAAAACTATTTGTCCTAGAAACCTGATTCTTGTCTTATTTTATAGGAAATATTGTTGCCTTGAAGTTTCACTCTCACCTTCGTCTTCTACAGCATCAACGAGCATGAGTTCACGGAAGACTAAGATCTTTTTTAATTGGTCATATGTCTCATCAAATCACTGGCAGTAAGTTGCCATCTAATTGTCAAGTTTTATGCAGTTTATTTTATAATATGCGCCAAGTGAAATTGAATACCAGAGAAGCTGCAAGACTTACAATACAGGAAGTTCTAATTTTTTGGGAGAAAGCTAAGATACCAATCAGACACTTTAAAGATTGTGTTGCAAAGCTTGAAAAACTGTATGGAGAGTGGAGAAAACTGCAAAAAAACGCTACCAGATCTGCAAGCACAGCTCAAAATCAAAAAGTAGAAGCTTTCAAGTCAACTCTTGATGACCTATTTGACGTTGCTCATCAGGATGCACTGAAAAACACTACTGTTAACCTATATAAAAAATTTTTAAGAACAACGGCAGTGTCTGTTACAAGTTGTATCTGAATGTAGGAAGATTTTTCCTGACTCTTCAAAACTCGCCCATTAGAATTATTGTAAATGTTATTAATCAATATTAATCATTTCTTCCTTTATAATGCTTCATTTTTTATAAAGCAATTTGGAATAATAAAATGAATGGAACTTTATAAGTTTTCACTTTTGTACCTTCTTTCCTCCTCTTTTCTTATAATTCCTTTATTTACAATTTGGATTTTACATTTACTTTTGAGAACACTTTTAACTAAACCCTTTTTAATGTACAAAATGAAAATAAAAAAATTAAATTCTGGAAAGCAGATGTAATTGAATGTTGCAATGTTTTTTGTCATTTGCATAAAAAGTCACTTTTGAGGAATCGGATCATGTCCGGTCTTAGAAAATGCTGGATATCTTCAAATCTATAAGTTTTAACAAAAAGGTAGTACCAGTAAAACTTCAAGACGACAACACTTCCTATGAAATGAAATAAGAATCAGGTTTCTGGACGAATGGTTTTCAGTTTATGAAGGAAAAAGTGCTATTTTTGGCAAAAATTCGCCGCTTCTCGAAATTTATTTATTACCCAATTGACATATTTTAAGGGGGTCCACCTGAAAAAAATTCAAACATTGATTTTTGGGGCACCCTAATATATATATATATATATATATATATATATATATATATATATATATATATATATATATATTATATATATATAAATATAAATTTATAAGTATATATATATATATATATATATATATATATATATATATATATTATCGGAATGCTCTTCAGACAAAAATGGATCAGGAGACCTAGTTTCATACCCGCACAAGGATTATAAAAGTGTCAGCTGAAGGTGAATCTCTTTCATTTGCAAACAGGTTTTTTGTGTTGAGAATTGTATTTAAATTAGTCTCTTTGCGTGAAAGAACTTCCCACTGTCCTTATATATAAGATATATATATATATATATATATATATAAGTTATTATATATATATAAAGAAAGAAAGTTATATATTTGAGCAGTATATGTTCTTGTTCAGTTATATATATATATATATATTTATATATATATGTATATATATATTGAGTATATATATATATATAATATATATATATATATATATATATATAATGCACAAAAAATCACCAATCCCCCCCGGTAGGGACAAACGTTCCTTGTCAGGTGTGGGACCCAGTAGAGAAAGGTCCTTGGTAATTTGGGCCTAACGGCAAACTGCTGGTTATTATGCTTCATCGTGATATATATATATATATAGCATATATATATATATATATATATATATATATATGAGCAGCAGCAGTATATAGTTATATATATATCTTTCTTTACTTATATATATATATATATATATATATATAAAGAAGGGGGAAAATATTTTATATATGTGTGCTTCGCAAGAGGCTCTTTAGGGACTGAAGAGATTATTGAATTTGAAGTAGGTAGACAGGTAAATATTAGTGTTTAAAAATATAAAATTGGAGATAAGTCAATGGAATACAGTTTATCATACATACATACATACATACATACATACATACATACATACATACATACATACATACATACATACATACATACATACATACATACATACATACATACATACATACATACATACATACATACATACATACATACATACATACATACATAAGCTTAGATTATAGGTGCACAATATAATTATTTTATTCATTCTAGTTCATTAACTTTAAAGCTGGTATTCCTTCCTTGTTTACATTAAAAGTTAATAAAACCGGAATGGAATTATTTATTATTAAAATCTATTTTTAACTGGAAAAAATCATTGACTATTATAAGTTATATGAAACGGTATTGAATTAAGCGGTTAAACCTACAATTATTATTATTATTTATTATTATTATTATTATTATTATTATTATTATTATTATTATTATTATTATTATTATTATTATTATTATTATTATTATTATTATTATTATTATTATTATTATTATTATTATTATTATTATTATTATTATTTAGTATTAATATTATTGTTATTTATTGTTTGTCATCATTAAGTATAATTTTTATCATTGTTATTACATATTATTATTATTATTATTATTATTATTATTATTATTATTATTATTATTATTATTATTATTATTATTATTTAGTATTAATATTATTGTTATTATTGTTTGTCGTCATTGCTATAATTATCATTGTTAGTTTTATTATTATTATTATTATTATTATTATTATTATTATTATTATTATTATTATTATTATTATTATTATTATTATTATTATTATTATTATTATTATTATTAGTATTAGTATTATTATTATTATTATTATTATTATTATTATTATTATTATTATTATTATTATTATTATTATTATTATTATTATTATTATGTATTCTAATTGTATCAAAATAGGTTTTGAGATTACATTAATTACGTAAATTTAATCACCTATATTATTTTGGGGCTCAAAGGACACAACATTGTGTTGCAATTAGTAGCCCCCTTTCAGAAATTGTATTTCATTAATTTATGTAATGTATTACAACAATATATTAAAAATTGTAAGTTAAAGTTTTTTATGTATTGAATAAATTGTTTTTGAATTGAATTTAATTATATTATTATTATTATTATTATTATTATTATTATTATTATTATTATTATTATTATTATTATTATTATTATTATTATTATTATTATTATTATTATTATTATTAATTGTAATAATTATATTAAAAATTGTAAGTTAAAATTTATTATGTATTGAATAAATTGTTTTTGAATTATTATTATTATTATTATATTATTATTATTATTATTATTATTATTATTATTATTATTATTATTATTATTATTATTATTATTATTATTATTATTATTATTATTATTATTATTATTATTATTATTATTATTATTATTAGAATTTTATATTTTTACATTTTTACATTTTTACATTTTTAAATTTTTTACATTTTTACATTTTAACATTTTTACATTTTTACATTTTTACATTTTTACATTTTTACATTTTTACATTTTTTCATTTTTTCATTTATTCTTTTTTTTATTTTCATTTTTTTACATTTTATCATTTTTTACATTTTTTACCTTTTTATTTTACATTTTTTGCATTTTTTACATTTTTTTACATTTTTACCTTTTTTTAACATTTTTTACATTTGTACTTATTTTTACATTTTTACATTTTCTCTTATTCTATGTATTTTATTTTTTGTGTCTATTGTATTTTTGCATTTTTTTATTTAATCTTTTATCTTTGATTTTATTTTCATTTTCTATCCCTTTATCTTTCCTTTATCATTTAATGTTCTCTTCTTAATCCCTTTTTAATCTTTCCTTATCTTTTATTTCCTTTATTTTCTTTACATTTTCATCTTTTCTCATTTCCTTTTGTCTTTGCCTTTCTTTAAAGCTTCCACTTCATTCTTCCACATCTTCTCTCTCTTCATTTTTTCATTTTTCATTTTTCATTTTTTTTTTATTTTTTATTTTTTTATTTTTTTTTTTTTTTTTTTTTTTTATTTTTTTTTTTTTTTTTTTTTTTTTTTTTTTTTTTTTTTTTTTTTTTTTTTACCCCATCATGAAACATGCTATATACATCTGATAATTACTCTTTTTTAGTAAGGCATAAGAAGAAGTCACAAACCAAACTTGAGGTAAACCGCAAAATTGCGCTTTAAGGAGGCCATCCTTTAGTTAAGCACAAAATGTACTTATTATTATTATTATTATTGCTATTATTATTATTATTATTATTATTATTATTATTATTATTATTATTATTATTATTATTATTATTATTATTATTATTATTATTATTATTATTATTATTATTATTATTATTATTATTATTATAGTATTTTATTAAAATTTAGATCAGCGTCAATTTTTTCTTATTTTTTTTACAAGTTCTTTCTATTCTTCTAAATAATTCTTTATTTTCAGAAGAAAATTTATTAAGGACTATTCTAGAATAAAAAGAAGTTAAAGCCTTTAATATTATACCAATATTTCGCCTGTATACTTCAGGCATGATCACGGTTAACTAACTATTATTTATAATGCAGTTTACAAAAATAAATTTCTAAATATAAAAATCTAAAATTATTTTGCAAATATAACTATTATCATCATGGATACTAGGTGTACCTGAAA
>JABUQX010001524.1:0-15000 GCA_015478945.1 Trachelipus rathkii | reverse complement strand
GGAAGATTTTTTTTCTTTCTATCTTCAACGGAAACCCCTAAGAAGTTTGCAATTTGTATAAAAATCAGATTGTTAAAGTTTCAGCTCGATCGGATAACGTTAAGCCCTGCCTCATCAGGCATAAATTATTAAAAAATGGCTATTTTTCTCAACAAAAAAAAAGGGGATTTCCGCTATAAAATTAGAACAGTTTACCCTAGGAACGTGTTTTTCAGTTTTGTAGGAAATGTTTCTGGCTTCAATTTACACTCCCACAACTTGTTTGACAAACTTATCGATCAGAAAATATTTTGCTGTTTCGGACCTGAAAAATAGAATTGGAAAATTCGCTTAAGTAGAAAATTTGGTAAAACTTAAGTTTCTATCTGACCTTCGATTTCGATATTTTGATAGAGATATATATCGATATATATATATATATTATATATTATATATATATATAATATATAATAATTCCTATTATTAGGATATATTAGAGCATATATAGAATATATATATATTATATATATATATTTTTATATATTTATAAATATATATATATATATTATAATATATATATATATATATATATATATATATATCAAGTTAGGAGGCCTGAATTAATAAAAACTGCAAATATATCAAAGTTCTTAATAAATTTTCACATAATAAAATGGTCTTCTGGATGTTAGGAGCGTTAGCTTTCGATCTTTACTCTGAATTACTAGATCCTCTTTCAGACGCTATGAATTGAAGACTAAAGCAATAGTTACTTGAAGATTGTTTATTAAAAAAGTAAAATAATTAAGTTTAGTTAATCTTAGTTTTGATTTTTTTGAAAAAGTGTGTGGTGTTCAAAATTTTGTTTAAGGTGTGTCAAGAGTGTGTTCACCTTGTAGTATGTTAAAGTTGGGAAAGTTTTTAATGCAAAAGGGATTCAATGAGTTTGCGTTGGGTGGGGTCAAGTACTTGTAAAATGGGTATCACCATTAATGTTAATGTTGTGATTGAATTGGGTTCTGTGTAGTGTGAGTGCCGAGTTTTGTTGAGTCATATAAGCTAAGGTCATGATTTGTGTTGGTAGCAAGGCGTCTAGTGAAATCATTAGTTTCGCCAAGTAGGAGGAAGTTACAGTAAAACAAGGATTTTATTATTAAAACTTTGATGGATATTTGCAGTTTTTATTAATTCAGGCCTCCTAACTTGATACTTACTAAACTCAGCTCGTATTGCTTGGATTCTACTATATATATATATATATATATATATCGATATATATATATATATATATATATATATATATATATATATATATATATATATATATATATATATATATATATATATATATATATTAAATATGTGTCTACCTAACCACACTTTATCATAACCTAGACTTAAAAGGCGTACAGTACGACCTGTCTAGACGGATTGTCGTTGCCCAAAACCTAGACCTAACCTAGATGGATTGTCGTTGCCCAAGACCTAGACCTAACCTAGATGGATTGTCGTTGCCGTAAACCTAGACCTAACCTATTTGGTTTAATTAAAAATATTGTTATATTTAAGTTAAATAAATAATGAACTTACCATTTAGGGATAATTTCTTGCTATAGCTTCCAGGAATTTTTCAAATCTGTCATCTTTAGCATGCTTTCTTGTCCACATAAATAAGGCCAAATAGCCAAGTAGATGATGTTTCCTTCGGCCTCGTTTTGGTATATTTAATTTGACCTACAAAATTAGAAAAAGGTTTTAACACATCACCTATAATATTGCAAATTTTTTAACGCAATTATTGTTATTGTTTACCTGAGCCCATGTACTTTCTATAGTATTTGTGTGAGTTCCTGTGTCCTTGTCAACAAAACTGATGGAATGATTCACAGTTAGGTGCTTGTAATGCATATCTTCCAGATCCTTATAGCCTTTCCATGCATCTGACAAAATAGTTGTGCCAACCTCTATATTTTCCTCAATAAGGGAACGCAACGTTTCACTATCCCGCTTTTCAACTGGGACCAGAAAACATTCTCCCGTGCCTCTTTCGACTCCTCCAAACACCCACTGACTTGCCACATACCTTCCTCTATGATATTTCCTTTTAGCAAACATTGATTCATCAACCTCTATGACCTTCCCAACGCCACCTATTTTCTTAGAATTATTGAAACATTCTTCAATACAAACGTCCCGGCAAAAATTGAACCAATCTATTACTGTCGGTTCACTAACATTTAAATACGTTACTACCCTGCTAACTGTTTCATTATGTACAAAAAATACATAATTAATAGAGCATCACTATACGATATTCTAATATTTGCAAAAAAATAATCTTTTGGAGAAACTGTATACTTTGACCCACAATTCTTACTATTACAATAAAAATAAAACTTTGCTCCTCTTTTAGTAATTTCGCACTGTTTCTCACACTTTTCACAAAGCTTTTTATCTAGTATTAATCCAAAATGTTGCAATAAAGCTAAAACTGTAAAATCGTTTTCACATATTTCGAATAAATCTTTCAAATTCAGATTTGTAAATAAATACGGAACACACGGAATATATATATATATATATATATATATATATATAATAATATATATATATATTATATATATATATATAATATATATATATAAAAAAAAAATAAATATATATATTTATATATATAATAAATATATATATATATATATATATATATATATATATATATATATATATATATATATATATATATATATATATATATTGGTTTTTACTGTTCCAATAATGCTTTTATTCCCAAATAGCTTTCCACTATACTTATGAGTTAAATAGCGATTTCGGGTCAGACAGAATCTTAAGTTTATCCGAAAACTTATTATTTTGATTTTACTGCTATTTTTGAGTTTATTAATCATCAAAGGGTTCAAGTAAGATACTTTTTAAAATATTCCTTCTAGCATCTTAGGGTAAAAACATAGTGGAGCATCGATGCTATAATGTAGTGACGAGTCAAGAGAAAGAAAATATTGACATTGAACCATTTATTTATTATAATCAAACCATATTGAATTTAAAAGAACTTAATTGTTACCAAAACCATCTTCCAAAATATCAAGTAGTAACATCAGTATAGGTTTTATGTCTAAATTAAATATTAAATCTAAATTAATAATAAAATATAAATTAATGATAGATTAGAGGTAGGTAGGTCAATTTGCTAAGTAGATTTGTCAGATTGAGTCACCAAAATCAAATAGGTGGTAGAGGTTTTGAGAGGGTAAATTTCAATCTGTCTGGAAATAATTTTCGACATTCAGCAACTACTTGCAAAACATACTGCTCATGCTCTTCATCATTTGTTATGCTCCCATTGTAGTTTTGCATTAATTTATCACCCCTTTCGGCTGTATCGTTTACAACCCTAAAACATTTGACAATTCCCTGTCCTTTCAAGAAATCTAGATCTTTATTCCAAATATCCGGATCGGAATGTAAGAAATGAGTTGAAATGTTGAACCTTTTGAATAAGATGAATGTTAGTGGTGTAATAAAGTAATCGACTTTTGTCAAAAAAAAAAAATGAACTTCTCTCAAAGCGATTTTGGCTTTAACTATCCTGTATGTTCATTTCCTCAAGCTCAATAAGCTTGCTTAGCTCATCATCATCATCACAATTTTGCTCAAAAGACAATAGTTTTCCAGCCATGTTTATTATTTTTTTTTTTTTTTTTTTTTGTCTAAAGTTTGTCAAAAAAGCGAAAGCAACTTGTTCCGGGTTTAAGTACCACAAATGATTTATAAGTTTAGATAATGACACCTTTGAAATGTATCCATCGGAATTAGCTGATTAATTAATGTTTTAACAACTGTCTCTTTGGTGATATCCTTTAAGGGAAAAGCCCACACATAATGAGAGTACCTATCAATGAGGAATAAAAAATACTTCTATGACATATATCTTGGAGTCTCTTAAAGAATTTTTAGGAAGTAAATGGCTTTTGACATTCACTTGGTGTGTTGCATGGCACCTGGCACTCTGAAAGAAATGTTTTCTGGAGCAACACGACCTAAAAATATCAAACACAACTGTAAAAATTCTTTATAATCTTCTCTAAGCTGATGCCGTGGTTTTTTTTAATTACGCTGAGAAAACTAGAAATCTGTTCGAGACCATTTACATTTATTTTAAATTTGACCTGTTCATCATCAAGACCAGTATTATATTTTTTGGGGTCAGTTTTGGACCACCATGTCTGAAATCTTTTTAAAATGTCAGGCTGAGGGCCAGTAGTTGAATCCATTTTGCAATCAAAAACTGCCTTCAGTATTACTTCTGAAATGTGTTGGCAACATTCTAGGTATAAAAGATAAAGCTTTTTCAAATAATTCACTATGTAACACATTTTTTGTCTTTGGGAAACAACTGTAATTTCATTTTTTTTATACCTAGAAGGTATAAGAAAAATGAAAGGTATGAAAAATGGCTAACATTTCCTCCAAACTTTGATTTTGTGACCAGGATAAAGATATTACACAAATTTACCAATTCCGATATAAAAAAAATTGAAGAATATAATCATTCTCGGTTACACAAAGTAAAAAAAAACGACATATAATTCAAAAGTAGCATTTATTTATTCTTAGTTTATACAAAAGAGACCTCAAAATATTTAGAAGAAACGAGAAATTTTTGCGCCTCCATATAGAGAATGCCACTCATTGTCATATCATACGCAGAAATCGCCTTCGCCATGAGTCCTGCTGTTCCAGAAGCACGGAAAAACCTTTTAGCTTTTTCCTCTCGACCATCTAGGAAATTGATTTGAGTAACTGATCCGCCGCTTTTTTTCCAATTTTCGCATAGCCGTATCCCAATAAGCCCTCTCACAGTGTTCAAACCGGTGATCTGGGGAGAATATCTCAGGAATTTTAAAGTCACAAACACACTGAAACAAAGTTGTCCTAAGCTGCTTTTCCGTCTAGCAGCTTCTGGGAATTTTGCACTTAGATTTTTTTACTTCTGTGGTCCGACGAAGACACGGTTTGACCTTTTGCCTCAGATATAGCTTAGGAATAGCCCTGCATATGATGAAGGCTGAAAACTCTCATCTAGCTGGATAAACTATGATGAGACTCAACCATAAAGAAGAAACAATATTTGGGGTCCAACAGATGCTACTACTTGATATCATTCAACACTGATCTCAACCAATCCTGCCTCTGTAAAGTTCTGAAGCCACTGGCTGCTGAAACTAAGCTGACTTCAATGAGTCACTGAGCATCACCATAGCCTTCCACCCTGTTCTTCACCATCTAAGGCACTTACAATAGTTGCACCTCTGCTGGCCTCCTCTCTTTGAGCTGCACTTATTAGAACTAAGAGAGTGATGATGCATGTTCCATTGTGATTATACAGCTGACTCTTGATGAGTCAATGAAGAAAGTCACTGCAGTGGTTACAGTCTTCAAAGAACCTGTCACATTGGGCCAAAAGCAAAGCCCATTCTTGACTGGTGAAATAAGTTGAAAAAGTAGAGTGGTGGCGTTTTCTGACTTGGCAACACTTTCATCGAAACAACTCAACTGCTTGAGCCATGACGCCAAAAGCCCATTGACATTGTTGACCAAGATCTCTGATCAAGTCGTTGATGCGTCTTCTTATTGGGGAAATATGGTTTCTTCAGCTACACTAGTATTCCAGGACTCACCATCGTCTTCGATTTGCAGCTTTCAAGATGGACATCTTCCTTTGGTAATGAGCTCAAAGACTGGGCACTTGGGAATGGATGAAGAGCACCCATTTTATAGCAGACGAATTTTCCTGCTGATTTGACCGGTTCTACCAACAGCTGCCACCGGCTAAGAATATTGGTTCTTCTAAATTTGCAGGGGTTTGCGGAATTGTTCATTTTTCCTGTACTACTATATTAATCTACGAAGAAAATATATTTACAAATTTAAATATCTTCTACCTTAATATTATTATTAAAAATATATTGTATAATTCAAATTTCACTTATAGATCTAATATCATCAATGCAGAATTAAAATATATATATATATATATATATAAATATATATATATATATATAATATATATATATATATATATATATATGTTGTTATTATATATATATAGTATATATATATATATATACATAATCTTCTAGAGTTCCTTTGAAGTCTATGAACAGGTCCCAAGGTATTGTTTGTCTTGGTCCCCTTTCAGCAGACATGCCAAAATATACCCTATAGACCTCATCATTTTCATAACATGGCTCATAGGGCTTTGCTCCTATCATTATAAATGCATACATAAAAAACTAAAAATCCATGTGCCTGATACTTGCAATCCTCTTTATGCATTCAGTTAATGTGACTCTATCAAAATAACAAACTATAGCTGAGACATTTTCACTTTAACGTAACGTCTCTATTTGCTTGTACGAATTCAAATGCGGTTAGTGCAGTTTGTTTATATAAATTGCAAGACGAGGAAAGACATGTGAAAATGTTGATAGTCTCCATGGGGCCCTCCTATATTAAAAATTCGGTTTAAGAAAGATTTCTAGTTCCGTGAGTGGCCGAATGGTAACACGATTGGATTATTCGTTCCTCGTTCGCAACATTATGGCTGAACACGATATCGCTGGCGGAGGAATTTTTTTTTTACTTTCCTGTAATGTTCTTTATATATATATATATATATATATATATATATATATATATATATATATATATATATATATATATATATATATATATATATATATATATATATATATATATATATATATATCTATAGAAAAATAAAACAAGGTAAATTTTTATATATATATATATATATTATTATTATATTATTATATTATATATATGATATATATATATATATTATATATATATATATATATTATATATATATATATATATATATATTATATATATATATATATATAAATATATATTATTATATATATTATATACATATATATATATATATATATATATATATATACATATATATATATATATATATATATATTATTATATTATATTAGATATATTATATATATATATATATATATATATATATATATATATATTAATATATATATATATATATATATATATATATATATATATACATATATATATATATATTATATATATATATATATATGTTACATATATATACTAGTTGATGTATAAGATAAAATCTTCAACCTCCTGATGCGCATGGATGTTTGATGATTTACATTTTCATGAATCCTGGATGCGGAAGCTTCCAGGTTTCCTAGCGCTATAGATATATATATATATATATATATATATATATATATATATATATATATATATATATATATATATATATATATATATATATATATATATATATATATACTGTATATATATATATATATATATATATATATATATATATATATATATATATATATATATATATAAATATTATATTATATATAAATATATATAAATAATTACAGTGTCTCCACTGGAAAATTTAGCAGCATTCCTACTCGGAAATCATCCTAACCTTGTGATGTCAACGTCTCCGGATGCGCAGCCCTGAAACTTTTAAAAAAGAAGAAGCGTATGGGTAGTCTTTAAGTAAAATAAAGGATAATTTCAAAATAAGAATTGGTAAGTTTTTACACATACATATCACATACACGTAAGTACAATATATTGTTAATCGAAAATATACTATTTCGGTGAATCATCATCATGTTTCTAGAGCTACTTCAATTCTTCTGGACATAATTCATTACTACTACTACTATGAACATTTTTCACAAAAAAACTATTTCATTTTTAAATTTGGCATATCATCTGAAAAACACCAATGTTTAAGTATTTACAAGTTCAATAAATGTCACAAATGATCGACTTGATCGGCTTGGGTCTCGTCTAAATCGTTCAAAAATGATTCTATTCTTGATGGGCTTGGGCGTTGCTTGCTTTCTATAAATGCATTTAAGCACTTCGCTTTCATCATATGAAAGTGTTAAATTATTTTTTAACTTTTCAATTCTATATAATAAGAAAATGGAAGTTACACGAGCAAGCATTGTTTTTATTTTTATGATTTGTTGTGCTTTTTATGATTTGTTGTAGCTCTTTTTTGAACCACCGATATTTTCACAAGTGATATTGCCAAGCCTGTTATCTTCTTAGAAATAAAAACAGAAATCTCGTGTATACCCGCAATATATTTTCAAAGCGATTGATCCTAATATTTCCTCTAGTATGCATATGCAATATATATAGCTGTGACTGTTCCTTCCGACTCTCCAACACAAATTAACTCTCTTGACGAATGCAGTCCCAATCCATCATGTTACCTCCTACGTGTTTAGCAAAAGATATGATACAATTCAGGCAATTAACATATGCTATGTTTTCCTCCACAGTCAAGCGATTATTTGAACATCGAGATATGCATGATCATACAGAAAAATTAGCAGACCACACAGACAGGTATAAAGGGTGAAATATTTCATCATTTCTCTACACGTTCAGTTGTGTCTTTGTACACAATGCAATGCAAAATTGGTTTATATAAGAATTATTGCACTAAGAGAAAATGAGAGACTTTATTTGTCGCGCGCTTCCGGTCGCGGGAACAGAAATTCTTTAAATTCTGAGTAGTTGAAACGAGTTTTTTTCCTCAGATGTAGTACATGTATTTGAATATATATATAGGGAATATTAATATTACCGGTTTAAATTCATGATAAATACTGACCATGCGGTGAGTATAATATTACGGGAATTATATACGGCGTACTAATATATATTAGTATATATAGTTATATATGCACCCCATCATTTGATAGGGGGGGGGAGGGTGAGGGGTGCGGGGGATGACTGGAGGGGTACGGTGAGGGTGATGAGGGGTGTGGGACGTGAGGGTATAGGGGGGGAGGGGCGTAGATAAATAAATATATATAGTATATTATATAAATAAAGTATATTTATATATATAAGTAGTATTAGAAATAAAAATAAGGAGGATCTTTCGTGTGCGTTTTCATTTCATTGTTGAGATCTTGAATATGTAGAGGCGCAGAAAGGAAGAAAGATCATAGGGCCGATGAGGACAACAGGAGCGATGCGCTGGATAGATAGGCAGGGAGCGTAGTGTCTTAATTAAGAATAAAGAATGATAGTATGTGATGATCAAGTCTAGAATGTTCGTTCGGTGCGGTAAGATTAAAACAATAAACAGTAGATGAAAGGTAGTGATGGATGGCAAAAGAGAAGTAATTGAGAAGCGTAGAATGAGACAGCAGAATGAAGTGAGGGTCTAAGAGGACCTTTATAATGTGTTGTAGGGGACATGATTTAATAAATCTATGATATCATTAAAATATCGATTAGAACAGTTATTAGTCACAAGAGTCGAGCGTCGTATATGACAGACTACCAAGAGAGATTGTTAGTATATATATGTTATATATATATGAAATAGTATATTATATAGTATATACTATATATATATAATATAGTATATATGATAGATATATATATAGTATATATTTCTATGAAATATCACACTTTTTCATTTAAATATAGTATATATGATATATATAGTGAGTATATGAGAGTATCTAATTTGAATGTAAATTTGTAAAATGGTGCAATAACAGGGAGAGGGAAAAAATTCTGGTCTATTTCGTGGTTAAAAGTCTTCCTTTTCGTTGCATCTCTTCATTCTAATGTTGCTCTTGTGGCGCCTTACAATGAATGTGTCATCGGAATGTAAGGCATCCAGTACTTTTCGAAGGAGGGCAAGTTCAAGTTTCTGCTCTTTTATTTGTAGAAAGTAAGAAGGAAGAAAATAATTAAATAAACATAAAGCATCGAGATGAGTTTCAAAGAGTTGCGCTGTTTAAGGAAATGGCATTGTATTGTATTATGCGTCGGGTAGGGTATTAGGTAAAGTGACTTTTGAAGCTGTCGAATCGGTGCTCTAACTTCTTACAAAATTAGTATATCTGAAATTATGTTGAATTGAATTTTTTAGATAAAAACAAGTATTTTTTATTTTTTTAATTTTTGCGTAGCTTTCACGTACCCTTGTTTGCTTTAATTTTGATGCAATTTATGTGGCTTAGTGTGGTCAGACCTTATTTCGTAAGTCTTTTGATTAGTTTATTATTTGATTTATTGCTTGGGATAAGATTATATTGTATGGGTGGTTTTGAATTTGGTCAATACTATGATAGGGTTATAGTGTTTTGCTTGTAGTGGTGTGTATTTGCATGGTTGTAGATGTGGCGTTTGTTGTGATAGTAAGGTATGGAAATATAAGTTAAAGGAATTTATTATTTATGTGAATGTTATTATTTGCGTACTCGTAGTAGCGCATCATTGACGCGTGGACACAGGAGTTGACGTGATGGGAAAGGTTGCTTGTGTGGAGCGAGTGATTTTAGCGTGCGAGGTGAGACGGTGTGTGTCCTGGATGGTGGATGTGCGTTACATGTGCTGATCTGCGGAGGGTGTTAGGTAGTTGGAGACAGGTGGATCTTGTAAGTAGGTGCGCTGTGTAGTGTTTGGAAGGTCTGCTGTGTAGTTTCGCGTGTGTCTGCGTGAGCGTGTGGTGGAAGTTGGGAACGGAGTAGTCGCAGCTTGCGCAGTGGGATGGGAGGCGGGCGTAGTAGTATCTGAGTTTCAGTGTTCATGTATGTTGGGCATGGTTATGTTGCGGATGGGCTGATTTGCATGGGCGGTAGTTGGCACTGTAGTGTTTGTTGTTGCGTTGTGCAGCGGTATGGATTGGTCATTTGCGAAGCGTATGGTTGATGTGCAGTCGGCGGGGGGCATTTGTATCACCTTGGACATGGCGTATGTGGGCATTGGTATTGCAATGTATCATTATGTGTGGTGGGGGCGTAGTCGCTTGGTGCGAGAGTGGAAGACGGTGGGATACCGACTGCGCAGGAGGTCGGGTGATGATGTGTCGCCGCGTCTGCACGGGATGCGCGCAGGGGGAGTCGCGGGGCGATGGGGGCGTCGGTAGAGAGGGCGTTGGTTGCCGGGCGGGTGGTCGGAGCTCGGGGGTGGGAGCGACGAGCAGGGCTGTGTGTGGGGGGGTCGGGGAGAGGTATGTGGGCTACGGATGGGGAACGACGTCTGGTCCGTAGAGGCCGTGGGCCCCCCCCCGCCGCCCTCCCCGCCTGGCGGGCGCACGGCCGAGGCCGGGCCAGGGCGACGGCGGGCGGGACTGCACTAGCGGCGACGCGGGGATGTTGGCTGACCTTGTAGAGGCGATGCGTGGGGGGCGTCATGCTGAACCGCCCTGGTGGTTAGCTTATGAGCTTGGGGAAAACTACTGAGCCGACAAACACAAGTAAGGAAAACATTGTCCTTCTTAATCTGGGCTTAAAGGTGCTGTAGTTCTTCAAACGGATTCAGTTGAGAATATATTTATACAATAAATAATAAGTACTAGCAGGATTGGATTGCTTGGTTGCTTATGAACTGAGTTGGCTCGTTTTGAACACTGGTAGTCTAGGACTTCAGGAATGTTGAGAGCCGTGCTAACAAAAGGGCTTCTACCTGATATTTTAGGAGCCTAAATCTTAGGCCGTAACGTAGTTATTGGCACGCACATTTTACAGAAAATGAGGTCAGTTTTGAAGAAGGAGTTTTGAGCTGGAATTAGGCTTAAATCGCCCGGGGATACAAAAAGGATTATGCCTATCAACACATTTGTACAGAGAGAAAGGTCAGTTTCGTATCTGTAAGGAGTGCGGGTTTTTGTGGTTTTCTCGTAATGGATTGTCAATGTTACACTATATAATAAGTAGATGAATAATAATAAAGAAAACGACAATCACAAAAAAGCTTTGAAATATTGTTAGTTAACATCGAATGAATAAAATATAAATGTAAGTGACATAATTGTTAATTTGTTTAAATGAGAAGCTTTAGAGTTTTAAGTAAAAATACATGTTATGTTGACAGAGAAGAACTTATTTTGGTTTGTATGTGCTCGAGTTTTTAATACACGTTATTACAGGATGAGGTGACCATGATCTGGGCGTATAAAGATGAATGTAAATGCAGTAAGTCATAGACAAAACCGTGGCTATTGCATTGGTATAGACGATGAAAAAGGCGCTTAAGTGTATTCTTTCCATTTAATCATTTTAAGTAGCGTAAAATATGGGAAAATCACAAGAACGTCGATGAAATGTTAGAAAAAGTGTTGTTTTATAAATGATACTCTATATAAATTTATAACAAAAGTATTAACAGTTAATTAATGACATACCGTTCTTTGTGTCAGTTTATCATCAGGACGCTAATAGGAAGGTTTTAAAAGAAAAACTTTGGGAATAATTTTAGTTATATTTGAGAATGAGTAATATAAATGTAAGCGTGAGTGCTTAATTAAAAAAAATGTTTTACCTCTAGTGAAATTGTTCTTATTTGTGTAAGTGGAGTGTGTGTGTGGGGGTGTGTGTGTGTGGGGATAAGGTAAAGTCTGTGGTGTGGTAAAGGAATAGTGCTGGGTGTGGTGAGGTGCTAGAAGAAATCTTGCCTGTGTTCTAACGCTGAGCGAGATCTTACATCTGGCTTCCTATAGTAATGGCTGTGTGTGACTCGTGGTGTGAGTGGGTCTATATTGTAAGTGTCTATGGTAAATGTAAGTGTCGATGAGGTGGAAGTGTGTAGGTTATGTCTTGGAATGTGGTGTGTGTGTGTGTGGGTGTGGTTAATAGAGTGGTAACGTGTGTACAATGGCAGATGTCTTTCGGGCTAAATCATAATGTGTCATAAGTGACATGTGTGGTATAAAGGTGTCAAAGCTAGCGGTTGAATGTTGTGTAATACAGTGTCATAGTGAAGTGGTGGGTGTTTCCTGAAATGATAATACCAATGAGAGCATGAAGTAAATAAACTAAGTATAATGTTGATAAAATGAGAAATAAACATAAATACCTTCTAAAAATTGAAATGAATAGAAAATACATTAATACATATAAGAAATAAAAATAATAAAATAAAATAAATAAAAGTTCATTAAAATCGAAGAAGAAGAAAGCATGAATGTTAATAAATATATTAGTTAAAACAGTAAAACATATGACGTGTAAGCAGTAAAGGCAGGGAAAGTTTAAAGGCAGTAAAACGGGGCAGAAAAGTTAAGGAGGCCAGGTAGAGGCAGAAAGTTAAGAATGGCCAGTAACGTCAGTAAAAACAAAAGGCATACTAATGCCCTTAGGTGTTAGGTTAACCTACCTTCCTAAGGTTGGATCTTACTCGATTAACTGCTTTAAGGTATGGGTGAATGGGTTATAGTGAGTTTAGAAGCAGTAAAGGCAGACAAGTAAAGCGAGGTAAAACAAGGAAAGTTAAACGGCAGTAAAGCAGTAAAAACAGAGCATAGCTAATTCTCCTTAGGTGGTTAGGGGTAACACGCTCTATGTGATTTACTGATTACTCGCTTTAAAGGTATGAATGTTAATAAATAGTGTGAGTTAGAAGCGAGTAAAGACATATAAGTGCTCAAAGGCAGTAAAAACTCAGTGAAGTTAAAAGGCAGGTAACAGGCATGCGAGGTTTGTAAAGGTCAGGATAAAAACGGTAATAACAAAAGCATACTATGGCGCCGCCCTGTAGGTTGTTAGGGTAACCCGTCTATTGATTTAGGCTTGATTTACATGGCTTTAAGGTCTGTAAAGTATAATGTTTTTAGATGAATTACAAATTTCGAGTACATTGTAGTAAATAAAATGTTATATGATCAGGAGCACTCTGGTTGTTTTTCTTCTTACATGCAATTTTTTAAAAATTTATGAAATTAAAAAGTACTGAAGTACAACAGATGTCTGTAATGAGTTCAGTCTTTGCTAGGTTCAGCGGAAAGTGTTTTTTGAATGGAAAAAGTGTTTAATGCCCTAGGAAGATTAGGGGTTGCGCTAAATTGACGCCATGGAGGACCAAAAGGGTTGGTCGTAGTGCCGTTATCGACCGGTGGTGTATAACGTAGTGTTAAACGTGGTATAGTGTAAGTGTCTATGGGAGTGTAACGTGTCAGTGAGTGAAATGGTTTGTGTCGATAAAGTGTGAAGTGGGTGTGTGTATGGTGTGTGTCGGTGTGTGTTGTGACCGCTTGGTGTATAAGTGTGTACAATGTAAAAGTGGTCTATTGGTAAAATGGCAAGGGTGTCATACGTGGGGAATGTGTGTATAAGTGTGTTCAATAGTGAATGTGTTGGTATAGAGGGAGTAGTGGCGACAATGTGTGTTAAGTGTTCATAGTGAATGTGGTAATGTGTGTGTGTGTGTGGTTGTATAAGTGTCATAGTGCCTAATGGGTTAGTAGCTCGTGTGTGTGGTGTGTGTGTGTGTGTGTGTGTGGTGTGTGTCCCGATGGTTGAAAATAAGTTAGGATAGATTTCCATACAGGTCAGGTACCTACAATGACCGTCATGTATAGCGAACAGATACCGGTGACCAAGGCACTAGGGTACGGTGCCAGGGTTGTACCCTGGAGAGGGCTACGAAGGCGGGGGGAGGCTAGGGCCGGCAGGCTGTAAGGATAGGTGTAGGGTATGGTTGTAGAGGTGTAAAAAATAAGGTGTACGGTGTAGGTGTAGGTTAGGTTAGGGTTAGGTTTAGGATGTTAGGAGTTAGGTTGGTTAGGTGTTACGGGGCCTAGGTCGCTTAAGCGATGGTTGTTAGGGTCGTTAGGATCAGGTTACGGTTAGTGTTATGTTAGGCTTAGGTTGGTGCAGTTGTAGGCTGGCGTAATAGGTATCCCGAGCAAAAGGTCACAACGGCCGAAATATCATGGGTCAAACAAGGTTAATATTATATAAGTATATATATATATATGATATATATTATATATAGTATATAGTATATATATATATATATATATATATATATATATTATATATATAATATATATATATAATATATTATATATATATATATATATTGGATTATAAGATATATAGATATAGTAGTATATAGTATATATATAGTATA
>JABUQX010001523.1:12500-42582 GCA_015478945.1 Trachelipus rathkii | reverse complement strand
CTTATTAGGAACCTTTACCCACATGTCAACAATTTCATGACTACTCAGGACCTATATAGGGTTAACCACTGGATGAGCAATTCTTTAATTTATGAAAAATCTATCTCTTCGTCAAAAATTCCATGGCTTGTGAACATTCTCCATGAATTTTAGCTAGCAGACATCACACACACACACACACACACACACACACAGCACACACAAACCTAACCACACACACACACACACACACACACACACCACAGCAACACACACACACACACACACACACAGTACACCACACACCCAACACCACACACCACCACCAACAACTCACACCACACATATTATAAAATATTATAAATATATATAATAATATATATATATAATATATTATATATATATATATTATATAAATATATAATAATATATATATATATAAAATAATAATAATAATAATAATATTATAATATAATAATAATAATAATAATAATAAAATAATAATAATAATAATAAAGTTTTCCAGTGGAAAAATCCTTTTCCTCCTTTTATTTTAGCTAAAATTCCATTCTGTTTGGAATTGTTGCAGTGAAATTATTCAATGAACAAAGCGTACAGTACATCACTAAGCGAAAGTGAGCTATACTTCTTATCTCTCCAAGACCTTCTATAAATCTGCCTTTCCCCAACTTATTCTGTAGCTAATACTCTTACTGAAAGACTAATCTCTTTGGCATCCTTTTTTTTTTTTTATCTAATTCAACCTTGAATGATTCTGGCATCACTTCTCCTGATCCTTCTTCACTGAGATGTCCTTGCCTTTACTTGAGATTACATTTTATCGGATACATGAAATTTGACATCTATAAACGAAGCGAACGCAAACCGAACTGATCCTTCTAATTATCAACTATGATTTACTGTCCTATACTTGTATTCTGTTCAAGAGCTTTGAAACCATTCTCATCTCTCATTTCTTAGATAATTTTCTATCCTAGTTTCTATATATTAATAAATATATATATATTATATATATATATATGATATATATATATAATAATTATATTATATAATATAAATATATATATATTATGTATTATTAATTATAATTGTATTTATATATATATATAATATATTAATATAATATATATATATTATATATATATATATATATATATATATATATATATATATAATATATATATATAAATATGGAGGCAAATTTTATATATATAATATTTATAAAATATACAACCTATGTATATATATATATATATATATATATATATATATATATTATATATATATATATATATATATATATATGATATTTATATAATTATATATTCAGCCGTCTTCCAACATAACCGGTTGTCCCATTGCAAGAATCGAAATGCTGTTGGCTTATTATGCATGGTTTCAGGTTGTTCAATTAATTCAACCCTTGACGGAACTTTCCATTGAACTAGCTCTCAGTGACCCTATCAAAGCGCTAATCATTTTCCTTTCATCCATACTTAATCATCATTTGCTATTTAATAAATCCTTTACCATCAACCCACCCTCCTTGGGTTGCCCTTCTTCCTATTGCTACCATTCAGAACTCAAAACCTTCTTAGGTCCAATCTAGGTAATCATTCATTTGCTAAGCCCAACGTGACCATACCATCTAGTACCCTTGATTTGCTCATTTCCATTCAGAAACATTCTTCCTTATCGGCACATACCCTTATCCTTACCATATAATTCTATCTACTCCTCTTTATTCCACCAGATATTCTCGTAAACCTTTCATTTCCAACATTATAATTCAGATTTTAATTCATTTAGAGTTTTTTTTAGATTGTGTAATTTCTCAATTCTATCATTCGCTGGATGTCTACTCAAATAGTCCGGTGGAATATTCATTTTACCTTTCTTATAAACGATGGTGGGGGAGAAGCTGTTAACGGCTACTTTATCTTTTCAACCCTCAGGCAACACCCTATGGTCAATCTCTTTTTCATGGCCTCCGAAAGCCCCAAAATCCGCATCTCCTTAAGTATCATAAAAACTGGTTTATCTCTGCTTGGCTCCCCAATCACCTTATCTGATATTTCCACACAAAGATTGGAGGGAATGTCTCTTGGCTTTTCACACTAAATTTTCATCACTTTACTTTTAGCTGGATTAATTTATTTAATACCTTTTATCTTGCACACTCGTTCAAAACCAAGCAACAAAGTCACGCAAGTTTTTCTTTGTATTCGGCAGCAAAAAGGTAGAGACGCTTATCTCCCAATTACTTCATTCAGATTCATATCAGCTCCTTTCCCAAATCTATCCATATCCTTAAGTACACTATCTATAAAGATATCAAACAACCATGGAGACATAGCGTACTACCTTGTCTCAGACCCACTCATACTTTAAACCACTCCCTTCTTTTCCTGCGTATCTAAAACACATCCCGCTATTGTTTGTGTATATGCTTTAATCGCCATTAATAAAACACATCCATTATTCCACCAAATCTTCTCAAATGTCTATTTGAAAGTGTATTTCGAGTTTCTAGAATGAGTTGGGCATAAATGCCTAAGAGTAAAAAGTCAAAGGGAAAAAAGGGCAGGTAGCATTGAAAAAAGAAATGGGAGCGAGTGATTTCTTCGATTCTGCTGAGAGCGATAAGAAACCTTTGCTCTGCCAGCATTTTCAGAGTAATTAAGACTTGATTCTAGCGAACACCCGCGTGCGTACCTGACGACCTTCTCGGATCCTGCGAACCCCCAGAAAGGGTGCTGCAACCTAAAAAGAAAGCGAAATGAAAGGGGGGAAGAAAAAGAACGCAGACAGCCCGATTCCGTAGCACCCGTGTAGCCCCCTCCCCCACCATACCTGCGACTCCTCCGTGACCCTTGCATTTAATCAAGATGATGAAATTAACTTTTAAACTCTTTAGAATCTCATATTAACAATGAAGCCAAGGAGGCCAAGTCCGAGTAATGAGTTTTCCGTTAAGTTACCGTCTTAGGAACCACCCCCGGTTGGAGCGATCCCCCATGATATGTAACATGAAACGTGAAGCCATAAAGAGAAATGACTAATAAGGATGTCTTCGGACGTCAGTAGCACTTAAAGAGTCGTGAGGAGATATCGTAAAATGCAGAGAAGTGGACCGTTAGACAGCGCATTCGTGTGGAATTAAGTCTCCGTCGCTTGTACTTATAAAGGTTGTCTGAACTTGAATAAATATTCGTTTATTCCCACTTATTATTGTGATTCAAAAAATATGGATATAAAGTCGTAGACCTGCGAAATGATGAAGTGTGAAGTTTCATAAGGTCCTTTGGGACCCTTTGAGGTTTCCCCCCAAGAAGAATAATGCATGGAGCCCGGTCCTCCAAACTAACAGAAGAGAGATGAGTAGGAATGGAGAATAAACGAGACGATCAAGGCGAAAAAAGACTGAAGAGCGTGTCCGAGACGAGGATACATACTTATCGAGAAATTAATACCCCTTTTCAGTCAAGCCAAGATCATGTCACTAGACATTTCCTACGTTATCCAAAAATCGGTTTACCCTTTCCTTACAACCCCTTCTACTTAAAAATTATTAATTTGTATTGCCTATTTTTTACTTAATAAGCTTTTATTTACATCTCGTCCTTTATTCTGTGTTCTTAATTGTGATTCCGAAGTTTAAATTCGATGTAGGAGTGTTCTCTAAAAATCGGCTACACTTCTTATGAGTTGGAGGAGGGGAATTTTTTAGTGCGCTGCCTCTGGACAAATTCTATGGCCGAGTGTGAAACACTGTATCTTTCAAGCTATGGGCCAGTTCAGAACAACGTTGGGCACAGTGTGCCCGTTGTGACACACCCGAAAGCAGTCATATCCAAAGTAGTAAACATGCCCCACCCCCGACCTACCCATCTGAGCCTCTAATCGTTCATAGCCTGGACCAAATGCGCCGATGCGTGCCAGCGCCATTAGGTGTAGAAATTAATATATGACAGGAGTCGGTGCGTGGTGAGATAAACCGAAAAATTTGGTCTTGGTCATTATCCATTCACCTCTGATGCCACCTCATACAAGACGTTCTATGCCACTATAGGGCACGGCAATTCCCTTAAGCCAAAATCCGTGGTTACTACATCCGTCATCGCAATGATAGTCACCCTCTGCTCATGCCCATTGAAGTACAATTATCCACTAGTAGACCGCAAAGCCTATAGTGAGCTCGCGAAAAATAGAGGGAACGGCGCCTTCTCTTCTTAGTTGCCGGTAAATTGCATGTTGATCCCGTATTAGTCCAAAAACCAGTTGAACTTCTTCTGATAGGGTAACACAATCTTTCCACATTCAGCAGTTCGTCTGGCCCCCTTTCATCTTCGACACCTTCACTTTCATTTTAAAACTTCATATTGCACTTCCCCTTTATCTTCCTCCCCATTTAGCTTTGGACTATTTAATAGCTAAAGTTTTGGCAAAAAAATTCTTTTCCATATTAAAATAAGTAACATCTAAATTCTTCCACTCCATTCATTTGCTACAGTCTTTACCCCACAGAAACTTCCTGTTTTGTACCTATTCAGTATTATTCCTTTAAAAAGATTCCATTCTTTTGAGCTCCTTCTTATCTCTCTTTCTTCATAACCACATTTTTCTGCCTGAAAATTCTGTTCGTATCTGTGAAGATTCTCATTTTCTAATTCTTTAAGTCTGTAACTTTCTACCATCATGTGTTAAATTTAGCAATCTTTTCTTCCACCCCTTCCTTTCCACCTTTATCTTTGCTTGCTACTAAATTGTAATCAGATATCCCCTGGATGCACCCTTAAAAACTTCACATTCCAACAACCTGTGTCTTTCTCCATATGACTACACATAATAATCAAGCGCAAAGCACAAATAACTACCTGGGGCACTCCCACTAACCCCAGATCATAATATATATAATAATATATATATATATATATATTAATATATATATATTATTATTATATATATTATAATATATATATATTATATATACTATTTATTATTATAATATTATAATATATTAAATATATATATATATATAAATATATATATATATATATATGTAATAAATCATTTGTTCCTTTTGCTTCCCCATGGAAAATTGGGGTAGAGTAGCATCAGGACATGCACCAGGAGGATCGCAGGCATGGCATGAGCATATTCTAGAGTACAAAATAAGAGTAGCGGGAACCCGGATAACCCGGCACAACCAGTTGCGAAGTAATGTAGTCGACCTCCTTAGGAGAAACACCGCAGAACGTTGTAACGGCGTGGAAATTTCTTTCCTCACCATACAACAGTAATAAGAAAGAAAACCACGCGGCACACCAACAACACACAGGATATATATAAGTTATGGAGTATATAGTATATAGTAAATATATATATATGTAATATAGTTATATATATTATAAATAGTAAAATATATAGTATAATAAGTATATATATATACTATATATAATCATTGAAAAGTAAGTCCTTTATAACGAATCGACCAGTTTAAAAAGTTGCTCTTTAACGGGAAAGTTAGAATTCATTCTATGACTTGAAGTCCGATATAATAGAGTGTAAAGAAGAAGTGTATGTCAGAATTAGATAGGATATAAACCAAAACGAATTATTTATGTCAATGATATGTCAGAATTAGATAGGAAGATTGTCAAGGTACTATAGGCTATTCATAATTAAAAAACAACATAGAAAGTACACATGTGAAAATAAGTGTCACTGAAACTCGATGTTCAAGTCTCCCATTTGATTTACTCAAATTGTTCCACTAACTCACCAATAATTTGAAGTTATCTCTCCTAATTCTTCATAAAGAGTAAAAATTAATCTCTTATAGGGTGGTATTATAGTTTGAGCGTGTTTTGTTTTTTTTATTATCCTTACATAACACTCCGTCTTTAACTTTCTGAACTCCTAGAAGTTTTTCTATCTTGTCACTAAATTTGTCATGCCAACATTCCATATACATATCGCATATCTCAAAGCCTCCCCCATTCAATAGGTCAGTCTTGTTGTTTTCATACCTCTCGTGTCTTCGAATTACTTTAAATATACTATATAATAAGTCTATTACTCTTAATTTTCTCTTAATTTTTCTATATTTCTATTCGTTCAATTATATAATCGTAGAGATCTTTTTTTAATTAAATCATGATGCAAGAAGATAATGATTATCATTAAAACTAATATAACTAATAAATTTAACAAATTGGAAATCTAATTTAAATTTCCGCTTGTAATAGACATGTTGTGGCAATCAAATGAAGCGTGTATAGACGGATTTATAATGTTATTAATATTACTATATTTCTAATGTTATATTTGTTTTACCTAAATAATTTAATTTAATGAAAGTTTGATAATAGTACTAAATATAAATTATCGTTTTGGGGATTTTATTAAGGCTTTAATATATTATTCTACTGTGTACATAAACGGATTAGAATAAGTGATCAAATAATATATAATATAAAAACATAATATAATATAGAAATTACAAAAAATTTAGATAATTGCAGTGATTAATAAAAATAATTGAGAATACAATATAATATAACTATAATTATAATATTAAAAAATAATATAATAATAAACATTTATTGGATATAAGAACTGATGCTCTTCGTGGGAATTATTTTTATGATCAGGCTCATTCTCGTTTAAACTAATATTTTCTTATCTTCTTTCAAGCAATACGTCGGCAGGATAAGAATTTATTTAGGAGCTCTTTCAGCAGACGTGGAATAAGTAAAACTTGAATAGAAGAATAGAAACTGAAATATTTGTAATTTTGTTTAGAAAGAAAACGTCGTATAATAATATTAGCAATATTATTATTATTAATCATTATATATTATTAATATTTAATTACTATTATACGGTATCTTTTAAGCATAATGATTTCGATTACTTTTTATAGAACATCATTAGCTATTTATATATTATTTTTTATATTATATTAATATTATTAATTATTATAATTATTTATTATTATTATTATTATATTATATATATTATTTATTATTTATTTATTAATTATACTATTTAACTTATGTTTTATATCTTTAGTACTATTCACATCATTATCCACTGTTATGATTCCTCGAACCGCCGTATCTACAAATTTATCTATGGTCGTCAGAGAGGCAACAAATAATCACTCGCATATTCGCCACCGATCATAATCCTACAACTCGATCCTACGCATCAATTACCGAGTCGCAATATCCTTCACATAGGATCATAAATCCAGTGGCGAAACTGAGTTGAAACATTCTTGTTCCCCACAATATGGCTGTACCTAGGGTTTTATCAACAAGACGTTTCTAGAACTCTGACAGTCGAGAAATAGAAAACTTTTCGTATGAGATCGTTCGTTTTTTCCCGGTGAACCATAGGTTTTACAATGCCGAGATATTATTGAAGGAAACCTCTACGTCTAGAGAAATTAATTACCAACTTACCCAGTTTGTTAGAAATTATTTTTGGTGCATTGGAAAAGTTGGGATTAGGGCTTTCACTCCTGTGTCTAGATATTATATAAATTTGTAAGCTCATACCGTATAGCCAACAGCAGCATATACGTGGACCAGCCACTCAGAAGCCTTTGCTACTATATGCTTTCTCCTACCTGCCCTAAACAAACAACGCAATAAAGTACATGGCTAGTATCTTGAACGGCGACATGATTGTAATCTTGATACTTCTTCTTCTAGAAGTGAATGACTTATGCTCTGAAGAGAGAGAGAGAGTGTTGTGTAGTTTTTGCGTGAACAGTACTCGATCGTCCTTAAGCAGTCTCTTCTACGCTTTAGTAAATTGTGGCGAAATTTGTTGTGTGGTGCATCGACGATAGGTGTATTTAGTGTGTTAGTGGGATGCTATGCTCCTATTACTTTGTTTTTGATAGATAAGGTTGGATTGAGGTTGAATGCGAAAGATGGAGAGATATGTTTTAAGATCTATTGTGTGATTGTGGGCATTGGAGAGGGCCAGAGATATGCCTTATTAGGTTGTTGTGCACGATAGTGTGTGTGAGCTCTCGTTTTCAAACACTCTGTTTGTTGATGCTCCTCATTCATATTCCAGGTTCGGGATTAATCCTATGAGATAGTATTTATGTTATTTTAAGTGTAGCTATAGTTCGTGAGTGTAGTGTTGAGTGTCGATATACGCTGATTAGGATTCGTAGTGACTTATTTTTATGTATTGGAAGTTTCTTTATGAATCTGTTTTTTCCCAAGATGTAGTAGGTAGACAAGGCATGAGGACGGCGTAGCTTTAGAGTGAAGCGTACTCCGTACTCTAGTTAAATGACAATGATGTGATTAATCGTTCTGATTAATGTATATGTATCGTGATCGAAAAAGCGAGTGCTGATGCCTACGATGAGTTTTGTTAATAATGAGCCAATCGTGGTTACCTGCGTGCTCTATGCTGACTGACATATTCTATTGTCTATAGTAGTATTCGTAAAAGGTGATGGTTCGAGGTGTCAAGTAACGATTTCACATAACGGGAGAATCTATTTTGTGGTATATATTCTGTTGTAATGGTATATGAGCAATAGTTGAAGTTTATAGTTAGAATCTTGAGGTATAATGTCGTGCTCGGTTGTCAGCCGTGTCTATATAGGGGTTGAGTTATCAGATGTGCTCTATACATGAAGTGGTCTGTTTTATGTTAATGAGAAGCAGGATACATATCTGTTGATTCATTCGTTATTCCCATCGTTTGCAAAATTCGATTATGCTATATCTCGGCTCTGAATGATTGATGCTTGAGAGCGATTCTTATGTATATATGATAAGAGATATGATGCTGCTGTAGGTGCAAATCGATGTTGGTGAATTATGATTAAGTACTCCTAATACATTGGTGGGATTTTTAATAACACGTTACACAACCATTGAGAGTTCACTTCGGTATTCTCGAGTTACTGTTTCGTTTTGGACTTGTCAAGCATTATAGTTGTTGTGTATTTTAATTTGCGTGTATTCATATCTCTTGACTGGATATGTATGTAAATCCTAATAAATTAATTAGTTATATATTATAATAAGTATGGTAAAATAAATCTATTATTATATATATAATAAACCAAAATTTAATATAATGTAATATAAATTATTTAATCCTTGGTTAATAATTAGTTAATATATGATTATTATTTGTTTATTATTTAATTATTTAAATGTATTATCACTCCCGGTTGAGGGGGTCAAGGGCTGTGGCAAGAATTTATAGTATAATATATATAATATTATATTATATATTATTATTTATATTAGAATTATTATATATTATGTAATATCTTATATTTAATATATTATTAATATTTAATTATAAATTTTATTAAGTATATATATATATATTTATTATATAATTTTATATTATATTATTATTATGTTAAGATTATTATATAATAGTATTATTTATGATTATATTATAAATAATATTATATATTTAATAATATATTATTAGGATATATTAATATATATATATTATTGAGAGTTATTATTATTTATATTATTATTATTAAAGATAATATAATTGTATAATTGTAAATATAGTTATGATAAAGATATTCCAATCATTTTGTCTCATTTGCACAGATCGCGAAGATTTCCTTTTTATAAACAGTAATCACGAAGAGTGAGAAAGAAAAGATTTCTTTCTTCACGACCAAGTTGTCAAGCGACCGCCATTAGAGAATATTTGTCTTTATCAGATTTCTCTTCACGCTAAAAGCGATGTCACACTCACAATCAAATCATCTAGACTTTGTCGATCTCGGTGGAAACAAACAGTAACCTTACCTGTTGACCAGGTGATGGAGACTATGAGGTTCTCATTATCAATGAATCAATTCTTATGCTCATACATACCCACAATAAATATATCCTAGTAAAGTTAACTGCAATGTAATGTTTGCCTCAGTCCTATATACCGAAGATCCATAATATTACACTCACAGTTGTTCTGCTCTTCATCGAAGTCACTGTATGTATGTATGTTATATTGTGTAAATAGATGAAATTAAAGTTATTTATACAATAAATGTTATAGCTCCAGAAAAAAAAGTATAATATAAATAATATAAAATAGTAGTTATAAGTATACGATGTGATAGTTTAAACTTTTAGCGTATACATTAGTCGTTTGCTACAATCTTATAGCATCACATTTTGATGTATTTTGTAGTTTTTAGACAGTTGTTTGCCGTTCGGTTTAATACCTAAAATAGAATGATATTATGATGAGTGAGGATAATTTATCAGTATGATTATTTTCTTTGCAATCAATGGCAGCAAGCAAATACAATTTAATTAGAGTACCGGAAATATTTTATTTAGAGAAAATTCTTATAATATACTATTATATATAATAATATATATATAGTAGTATATATAGAAATAGAAATAATATATATATATATATAGGATATATAATATATATATAAAAGAACTAATGAATAACAGAGATTTAACAAATGAACTTTATCATTCTCTAACAATACTATGGCAGTTATCTATGTTAATTATCTCGTTTGAATAACATTACTTGTTCTTTTAATTTCATATCTCAGAATAGTGTAGAAATCTTAGCCGGAGCCGAAGTCCACTCACAGAAATATATGTAAATATTTAATAAATAAAAATGAATTATGAATATCATATGCGAAACTAATTATTTGAGAATGAAATGAATCGTCTTCTTCTTCTTCCCGGACTTTTAGTTCTTATTGATACGGCAACAGAAAGAATTTTACTCACGGAACTCTGCTACTTTTATCTTGTATCTCAATCTTACTTTATTTTTTTTATTATTATTAGTATGTTATTAACGTATCTAATAGTATAGTATTATATTTTACGTATAGTTCGATTTCTACTTCGCTCAAGTTAGACAATTCTCCAATAACTTGTCGGTAAAATAACGTGTCCCTAGGGCTCACGATATGCTATATTATTTTTCACTTTTTATATCCTATTGAAATTTTTGTGAATTTCACAGTTTTGTTTTAAAATATATTTTCTTCCCCCTACGAAAATATAGATACTCATTATTATTATTATATATGTGAGTGTTACATAACCTGATGCTATTATAACGTAAGTATCACAATACTACTATGACTTAGTATTGATGTATACTATGTAATAATCTTATGGGATTTTTCTACTATTTACGCGTGATAGATATTAATATGAGCCCTCTCGAGCTTATATATTGTATTGTATCGAAAATATGATGAGTATAGACTCTCTTATTCATCCCAATATAATAGTATAGAATTAATAATATGTGAAGTCATAATATTAATGTCCATGATAGTAAAAATAATAAAATGAAAGTGACGTAAGTTGAAAGCATTAAGACATAGAGAAAGAGTCACCTCATGCACAGTTAACGTTATGTGAACGTCCACCCTTTCTATTTTAGATTATGGATGGAGTGAGGTAACTAGTATGGAATGAAAGAGGCTCCATCATTTCGGGATATGCCATAGGCTGAATGAGTAGGTCTTTAACATTATTCCGGAAGTACTGAAAGGGGAAAAAAATTAGGTTGACCCCAGTAGATTCAGAACCACAAGTCAAGTTTTGTGAACTACAGGTCAAATAGCATCAGGTTGTACACCTCATAATAATAAGCTCATGAAAAGAGTACGGAATCACTTCTTTAGAAGAAATTACAATAGTAAGTGGAAAAAAAGTAAAAAAATAGCAATATTGCTGGACAGGTTTTAACAAGTAGTTGGAGAAGTTTGAGTGAAGAGAATCAACATAGAAAATACAACTTTAGATACGTCATAATAATGAAAAAAAAAAAAAGAGATGGAAAAGAAGAAGTAGCAAGGTTGGAGAGAACTTTTTTTGTCAAGGAGATAGACAGTCCGGAAGAAGAAGAAGATAAACGAGATATATCATTTCATTTTTTTAAATGTTCTTTTTGGTGAAAGGAGATAAGATTTTTTTATGATATGAATAAAAAGAAAAGAAGTTTCAAGAGTTTAAAAACGTCTGTTATTGCTGAAGATAAAGTCTTTGTTAAATCTTGTTTTATTAGTCTTATATATATATATATACTATATATATTATAGGATATATATTAATATAGTATATTATATATAATAATATAGTGTTATACTATATATAGTATATATGTATAGGTATATATGGAGGGCGGTAGATAGTAGGGTATATATATATATATTATCTTTTATATATATTATATATATATAGTATATAGTGATATATAATACAGAGCTTGAGAGGACAAACATGGAGTGAAAAAATTTTGGATGACGCTACGTCGTTGCTGGTAAAGGAAATGAAAGAATTAGACATTGATAACACGATTTTCAAACCGGAATACAAAATTGGATTGGCCGTTAGGTAAGCAATAATAACTATTTCTCTGATAGAAATATGAACGCTACTTTTCCTACTGCTATCACTTAATAATAATAATAATAATAATAATAATAATAATAATAATAATAATAATAATAATAATAATAATAATAATAATAATAATAATAATAATAATAATAATAATAATAATAATAATAATAATAATAATAATAATAATAATAATAATAATAATAATAATAATAATAATAAATAAAATTTAATAGAAATTTTTTTTAAATAATAATAATATACTTAATAATAATATAATAATAATAATAATAATAATAATAATAATAATAATAATAATAATAATAATAAAAGATTAAATAATTATTAACATATTATTGTTAATAATAAGAAAAACTATAATAACTATATTAATAATAATATTAGTCAAAGGTATCACCATTATCACCATTAGTTGTAAAAATAAGACCTTAGGATGATAGATATGTGCGCGTTAAACTATGGTAGAGATTTTATAAAAAATAATTTGGAATTAATTTCTTATGTTAAGGAACGCATAGTTTGCATAGGATAGTTTGCTAAGAGGAAAAGATATTTATATATTCATTAAATATGAGCTTGTCATCGAAGATATCACCTTATAACTTGGCTGACGTTGACCGATTTATAATTACATCTTTTGCTCTTACATTTAGTTAAAAATGAGTTCCTTTGAATCGTTATTACTAAATATTTTGTATTTTTGGAGGTTTATTGGAGAGTCCGTTTGCTTCTATCCATGTTATAATAAGTTTTTGTATTCGTTATTAATATTTAATTTGTTTTGTAGGTTTATCGAGTCTGTTTGCTTCTACCCATATTGTAATGTTTTTCAATTCATTGTTTACTTTGCAATTTAGTGTGTCTATTTCTTGGTCCGATATTGAGATCACAGTGCCGTCAGCATATTGTGAATATATTGATTTGTGACAATTTTTAAAATCTTTTGTATATACTAATATTAAAGAATAGCTGCCCCAAAATAGAACCCTGAGGAACACCATGGGAAATTTAAGCGTGGGAGGATGATGTGTGTAAAACTACATCGAATGTTTTCGAGAATGTTAAAAGTAGTAGTGCGCATGGTTACTTTTTGTTTTAGTAAGGAAGATAAGAGCAACTTCTGTGCTGTGGGGTTTGGTAAGGTCAAATTAAGTTTGCAGGAGAAGCCCATTTTCATGCAAATAATTTATAAACTGGGTGTGAATTAATTTCTCAAGAATTTTTACAATTGTATGTAGAATTGAGATCATACGAAAGTTTTTTTCGGGAGGGAAATGTCAGCACTTTTGGGAACAGATGTGACTCTTGCAATTTTTAATTCAGTAGGATAATGATTTAGTTCAATTGATTTATTATAGATGGTGGCTAATATAGGTGATATTTTGCTTCTGCAATATTTGTAGATCGAAAATAATAATAATAATAATAATAATAATAATAATAATAATAATAATAATAATAATAATAATAATAATAATAATAATAATAATAATAATAATAATAATAATAATAATAATAATAATAATAATAATAATAATAATAATAATAATAATAATAATAATAATAATAATAATAATAATAATGATAATAATAATATGAAATTAACGATGACCTTTATTTTTAAACAAATTAAAATATTTCAGTTTCTTCTTCAAGTTTTACTTATTCGTCTGCGAAGAGCTTCATAAAAAATTTCCTGCCTCGACGTTGCCTTTGAAAGAAGAAGAAAAATTGTTAACGAAGCCTGACAAAAAAATTCCCACGAAGAGCACTCAGTTCTTTCAAAATGTTTGTATTATTATTTTTTTAATAGTAATTAGTATTTATTGTATTCATTTTTATTAGGAGCACTCAATTCTTTCAAATTTTTTGTATTCATACTTTTGTTTTTTATTTTGTCTTTTCTAATCGTTTGACAAGGAAAATATTACAGCCTAATAATCCCCAAACGATAATTTATTGTTTTTTATTATTAAATATTTGTGAATTAATTGATTATATGATAAAAAGTATCTAACCTAAAAAAAACAGTCGACACAACATAACATTTGAATTTCTGATAGTAATTATTAGTTTAGTTAAAGAATTCAAAACTCTACTAAGAACCCGAATAAAGTCAAAAGAAATGTACAAAGTTTATTATTGATACGAATGAAATGAAATAGAGAAAATTTAGAGGAAAGACTTTTATTAGTTATCTTAAATTGATTCGAAGACCGAGAGGTATGAAAACAACAAGACTGACCTATTGAATGGGGGAGGCTTTGAGATATGCGATATGTATATGGAATGTTGGTATGACCAATTTAGTGACAAGATAGAAAAACTTCATAAAGAGGGTTTAGAAGATAAAAAAAAAAAGTTCATTTCCCTATTTGATATTTTACTTTTTTAGAAACTTGGCTTCATTGGTGGTAGCATCATGAGTAAATCAAATGGACAAATTATCCGAGCATTACACAATATCACAGTACTTCTAGTTTTTTTTAATAGAATCTAAAGAACCCCAAGATATATGCTTATATCTATCTACTTCAGAAAATGTTGCTTAGTCACTTTTATCTCTATTTTTTTTACCTTTAACTTCATCCCCACGGCAGCAGCAATAAGGTGTTTTTATTGACGTTCCACCCTTAAAAAGCTGCCAGTTGTTGTACTTGTTATAGAAATTTTCTTCAAATTTCTATTGCCGGCGATAAAAGTCAGCTCTTGTCAGTTTCCATCTGGAGTGGTAAAATCAAAGCAAAATTGGAAACACAGGCAAAAAGCCGTAACGGAAATAAAGGTTTCTTCAGTATGTGCACATTGTAGTTGAATTCACAACGCATTTTGGTTGCATAAAAATTTATAGAATATTTCTTAAATGGTGAAGGATAATGGCCGAATTATTAAAATAGTTTAGGAGTATAGAAACTATGACTGTGCATGGGTGCCTATAAATAAAAATATCCAAAAGCCTAACTGAACATCTGTGTCATAGAGCATCAAACCTTGGTAAGTATGATAGTTAGTTTCTTTGTAGGGGTGTAAGGGAGTGGTTTACGCTCTATGATGCTGTGGTAGTTACTTTACTGATATTAATCAGTGTACTTTGTTAATGTTGACAGTTTATTCGTACGTACTTTATGTTATGTTTTTAGTTTAGGTGATATTATGTCAGTTTTACGGTTATTAAAACTTTATTATGATTATTAAATACTACTACTACTACTACTACTACTACTACTACTACTACTACTACTAATAATAATAATAATAATAATAATAATAATAATAATAATAATAATAATAATAATAATAATAATAATAATAATAATAATAATAATAATAATAATAATAATAATAATAATAATAATAATAATAATAATAATAATAATAATAATAATTGAAAACCTACAGTTTTGCCAAATCGCCTCTGTATGGTGCGCTGTTGCCAAACCTACCAGTTTGTCTATAGTAAAGCTTGAGCATTTTAACTATTGTAATGTCGGCAGGTTTATTCACCGCTTAAATTTATGTCAGGGATGTTATTGAATACTATAAGGTTTTAGTTCAGTGAAAAAATATATGTTGCGGCCAATGTTAGCGCGTTTATTCGTTAGATCTGTATGATCGCTAGGCTATTTTATGACGTTTGACAAAGAATTTTGCTAATGTCCACGTTTATTCATAGTTCAAAATGATGTTATATTTGATATGCAAGACACTTTGATGAATGTAGTATATCGAATTCATAGTTCCAAAGATGCTGGTATCTTTGCTACTTTTGACACTTTGTTAAGAAATTTTGTTATATAATACAGCTTTAGCTGCTGATGATATGAGTGAAAAGCAGGGATAGGTTGAGTTTTGCTGCGTAATGAGGGGTAGGGGAAACTTATTCCTTAGGCAAATGTTAATGTCTTATTTGTATTCCAAATTGTAGAGTCTATTGTAGTTTTCGCCCATTGTAAAGTGTTAGATATGTTGGGCTATGTTTATTTCGTTACGTTTTGTTAAATATTACTATGACAATGTGAAATTACACTGATTTGTTAGAGAAATGATAAGTTCCGTAAGATTATTACTGTGTTAAAACTGGTGATGTATGTGTTAGAACGTGCGGTTTAGTAATGTGTTTGCTTGAAAGTAATGTTAGGTTGCCCTGAGAAATTTTGCTAATGTTCTACGTATCACAGTTCCAAATGATGTTATATTTAATATGTATGACACTTTGATGAAAGTAGTATCAATTCATAGTTCAAGATGCTGATATCTCTGATAGATTGGTCACTTTGTTAAGGGATTTTGTAGATAATATGATTTAGTTGTTGCTGATATGTGGAAAAGTGGGGCTACATTGGAGTTTTGTATGTCTGTTAGCTACTTTACCTTTGATAAGTAGGGAACTTTGTGAATGTTAGCAGATTATTCATATGTGAGGTATGTTAGATTTATCGTTGTACATTATATTTTTAGTTCAGGTTATGATATGTTAGCTTTATTGATGTGAAAACTTTGTTACCTTAGCATATATTCGTTGGTTAGGGTAAATTTTTGTTAAATATTACTATGTTAAGGTATAAATAACAATATGTTACAGAAACGTTTGAAAAAGTGTGAATAGTTACGTTCTGTATGCAATGTTAGTTACTTTACTGTGTTAAGTATGGAACTTTTAATGTTGGCTGTTTATTCGTGCGTTAAGCGTATGTTAGATTTGTCGTTGGGCATTATATTCTTAGATCAGGTTATGATATGTTAGCTTTATTGATTTTAAAATTATGTTACGCTAGCATATATTCGTTGGTCAATATATAAAGAATTTATTTTTATGTTATGTTTATCCAAAATGATACTCGAAATGTGACTTGAATCAATAGATCAATAGATCATAGAAGGGTGGGTGGGGAAGAATGGAGAGTCTATTGGTTTGATTTACTGACATTGATTTACTGCTTTAAAATCAGTAAACTGTTACACTTTATTACGATATTTTATTCAAAGAATTTTTTTTTTGTTATTTTTGGATAAAACTTTGCTATTTTTATGTTATGTTTGGATAAAACTTTGTTATGTTTGCAATTATCCGTTGGGGATTATGATAGTCAGGTGAGGTTATGATGAATTTTTGTTAAATATTACTATGTTAATGTAAAAAACTTTGTTACGTTAGCATATATTCGTTGGTCAGTATGATATATAGACAGGGCTATGATAAATTTTTGTTAAATATTACCATGTTAATGTAAAATTAACATTGATATGTTAGAGATATGCTTGAAAAAAGTGTGAATAGGTTGCATTTTGTACGCTGTGTTAGTTGCTTTGCTGTTGTTAAGTATGAAACTTTGTTAATGTTAGTAGTATATTCGTGCGTGAGGTGTGTTAGGTTTGTCGTTGTACATTATATTCTTAGTTCAGGTTATGCTATTATGTTAGCTGTATAATGTGAAAACTTTGTTACGTTAGGCTATATTCGTTGGTTAGTATATAAAGAACTTATTTTTATGCTATGTTTAGCCGAAATGATACTCGAAATGTGACCTGAATCAATAGATCAATAAATCAATAGATCATGAAAGGGTGGGTGGGGATTGGAGTGGAGGGGCTGGTGGTTTGATCTACTGATTTACTGCTTTAGGATCAGTAAACTATTACACTTTACTATGATATTTTATTCAAAGAAATTATTTTTATGATAAGGTTTTGATAAAAACTTTGTTAATGTTTGCAATTATTCGTTGGGAGTTATGATAGTTAGGTAAGGTTATGATAAATTTTTGTTAAATATTACTGTTAATGTAAAAATAACATTGATATGTTAGTGATATGTTTGACAAAAGAATTGAAAGAATATGATTTTTGTATGCTATGTTAGTTACTTTACTGTTGTTAAGTGTTGAACTTTGTTAATGTTAACAGTTTATTCGTGCTTAAGATATGTTAGATTTGTTGTTGTACATTATATTCTTAGTTCAGGTGATGCTATCTTAGCTTTATTAATGTGAAAACTTTGTTACTCTAGCATATATTCGTTGGTCAGTGTATAAAGAACTTGATTTTATGTTATATTTATCCAAAATGATACTCGAAATATGACTTGAATCAATAGATCAATAGATCATTGGTGGGATGGGGAGGGTAGAGGTGGTTTGATTTACTGATTTACTGCTTTAGGGTATGTAAAAATGCCAATTTTTTAAGTTAAAAACATAAAAAGAATAAATGTTTTGTGTTATGTTATACAAAATATGACTTGAATCAATAGATCAATAGATCAATAGATCACGTGTGGGATGAGGAAGGTAGGGTGGGTTGTTTCATTTACTGATTGACTGCTTTAGGGTGTGTAAAAACGCAAATGTTTTACGTTATATGAAATGCATAAAAATTTTAGTAAAATCGAAATGTTTTAAGCAAATAAAACTAAATTAAATTAAAAAATAAATAAAAAATGATAAAAATTTGAAAATAAATTAAAAAATTTAAATTGAAAACAAAAATTAAACACAAAGAATAAATGTAAAATAAAACTTATAATATAAAAATAGCAAACAATATATTTTAGTTGACGTTTATAAAAAGAAAACGAGATTTGAAAAATAGAAATGTCAGTCTTCAACCTTTAGAAAACGGGTTATCTTTGTAAGATGTATCCTTCCTCCCTCCTCTTTCTTCCTTCTTCCTTCCTCCTTCTTTCTTCTTCCTTCCTCCATCTTCTTCTGTTTTGCGCTCCATGCATTTCTTCTGGGGACACCCCTTCCGGGGGGTTCCCAGACACCCTTTACGAACTTACAACCCTCATATTCGAGTTCTACGACCTTATAAACATATATTTTGATACCAATATGGGACTAAACGAATATTTATTAGTTCAGCACCGCACCAGCTCCAGCACCGGTGCCGCTGTCAACTCCAACTCCTCTGATTCAGACTCCTTCTCCGACTCTTTAGTTCTCTGACTCCGACTCCTTTCTCCACTTCTCTTATGCATTCCGTTCATTTCTACTGGGGACCCCCAACCGGGGGGTCCTCAGACACCCTTTACGAACTTATAACCATCATATTCAAGATCTATGAGTTTGATAACATATATAAGGACACAAATATTGGATTATTATACAAATATTTACTAACTCGGCACCGCACCGGAGCCAGCACCGGTGCCAACTCCGGATCCGAATCCGGATCCGAATCCTACTTACTCATTCCTCCTCTATACCATCTCCAAATTTCAACCTTCTACGAACATTTCTTATTTTTTGGGGGGCAGCACCCCCCTTCGGGGGTGTGCATGGATACGAAACTTCGTCTACGACGAGGATACGTCACCACATAGCGCTCCTTCATATTTTAGGAAGGCACGATAAACCTTACCCGGGTAGATATATATATATATATATATATATATATATATATATATATATATATATATATATATATATATATATATATATATATATATATATATATATATATATATATATATATATATATATATATATATATATATATATATATATATATATATATATGCGCAGAAAAAGTTTGTGCGTGTGTGTATGCGCGGTTGCGTAAAAATTAAAAAAATTAAATTGAAAACAAAAATTAAACACAAAGAATAAATGTAAAATAAAACTTATAACATAAAAATAGCAAACAATATATTTTAATTGACGTTTATGAAAAAGAAAACGAGATTTAAAAATAGAAATGTATGTCTCAACCTTTAGAAAAACGGGTTATCTTTGTAAGATGCATCCTTCCTCCTTCTCTCCTTCTTCCTTCCTCCATCTTTTCTGTTTTGCGCTCCATGCTGCATTTCTTCTGGCGACACCCCTCCAGGGGGTCCCAGACACCCTTATGAACTTAACAACCTTTTGTGATGTTTTACAATACCATTATAAACATACTATTTCTATAATACTAGGTGACAAGATATTGTCTTATTATGTCAGCACCGCACAGCTCCAAGCACCGGGTGCCGCTGTCAACTATAACTCCTCTGATTCAGACTCCTTCTCCGACTCTTTAGTTCTCTGACTCCGACTCCCTTCATCCACATTATCTTATGCATTCCGTTCCATTTCTACTGGGGACCCCCCACCGGGGGGCTCCCAGGGGACACCCTTTAACCGAATCTTATAACCATCATTTTCAAGATCTACGGGTTTGATAACAAATACAAGGATACAAATATTGTATTATTATTACAAATATTTACTAACTCGGCACCGCACCGGAGCCAGGCACGGTGCCGCTTCGACCCGAATACGGATCCGAACTCGTTACTTACTCATTCCTCTCATATACCACTCCAAATTTCAACTTTCTACGAACATTTATTATTTTGGGGGGCAGCACCCCCCTTCGGGAGGGTGCATGGATACGTAACCTCGTCTACGACGAGGTTACGCCACCACATAGCGCTCCTACATATTTTAGGAAGGCACAATAAGCCTAACCCGGGTAGAATATATATATATATATATATTATATTTTTTTATTAATATAATACTAGGAATATATATATATATATATATATATTATATATATATATAATATTATTATTTAAATATAATTTATATATATATATATATATATTATATATATATGATATATATATATATCATATACTATATATATATATTACTATATAATATATTATACATACTATACTATATATATATATATATATACTATATATATATATAGATATATATATATATAATACTATATATATATATATATATATAATATAATATATACTAATTATCATATAATCATGCGCAGCAAAAGAGTTTGGGCGTCGCTCGTTATGCGCGTTGCGATAAAATTAAAAAAATTAAATTGAAACAAAATTAAACACCAAAGAATAAATGTAAAATAAACTTATAACATTAAAAATAGCAAACAATATATTTAAGTTGACGTTTATAAAAGAAACGAGTATTTAAAATAGAAATGTATGTCTTCAACCTTTAGAAAACGGGTTATCCTTGCAAGATGCAGACTCCTTCTTCCATCCTTCTTCCTTCCTACCATCTTCTTCTGTTTGCGCTCCGTGCACTTCTTCTGCGACACCCCTCCAGGGGGTCCCCAGACACCCGCTTATGAACTTACAACTTTCATATTCGAGTTCTACGACCTTATAAAACAGTATATTTGGATACCAATAGGGATCTAAACGAAATATTTATTAGTTCACGCACCGCAACCAGCTCAGCACGGTGCCCTGTCAACTATAACTCCTCTGATTTCAGACTCCTTCTCCGACTCTTTAGTCTCTGACTCCGACTCCCTTCTCCCACTTATCTTATGCATATCCGTTCATTTCCTCTGGGGCACCCCCCGGAGGGGGTCTCCAGACAGCCCTTTACGAACGATAAACCCATTCATTCAAGATCTACGGCTTTGATAACAAATACAAGAGATACAAATATTGTATTATTATACAAAATATTTACGAACTTGCACGCCCACACGAGCCAGCCCGGTGCCGGCTTCCGGCTCCGAATCCAGATTCCCGACTCGTACTTTACTTCATTCCCTCCTCACATATACCATCTTCCAAATTATCAACTTTCTACGAAAAACATTTATATGATTTTGGGGGCCAGCACCCCCCTTCGAGAGGAGTGCATGGAACTACGTAACCCTCGTCTACGACGACGGTTACGCCACCACTCATAGCGCTCCTTACATATTTTAGGAAGGCACGATAATCTTACCCGATATATATACAATATATATACTATATATATAGTATACTATATATATATAATAATATAATATATACTAACTATACTATCATATTATATATATATATTATACTATATATATAAATATAATATATATATATATAATTATATATATAATATAAAGATATAATATATTATAATATATATATATATAATATACTATATAATATATATTATATATATATATAATATATTAAAGATCATATATATACTATATAGTATATATATTATACTAATATATATACTAATATATACTTATATATATATATATATATATAATTAATAATATATATAATATATTTATATATATACGACAGAACAGTATTGTCGCGGGCTGTGTAGTGCGAAGCGCGTACTGCGTAAACGCCGATTTCGACTGAAAATCGATTTCCCTGCGGGATCGATTTTTCGACAAGGCACCGCCGGAACAGTCAAACACCGTCGGAGCCGCAACGCTCAAGTTCATGTTCACAAACAAATTTACTTTCACTCTAGGTGTCTGAGGACAATTCCTAACTATATATATATAATATATATATATATATAATATATATATATAAATATATATATATTATATATATATAATATAGTAATATATATATATATATATTATATATATATAATATTATATATAATATCATATATATATATAGGGACCTGTAATGTTTTACGACTCCGTCAGTTTGATTTTTTTTCGTTTTTTTTATATATTCTAGAATAAGATCCTAAATAGTCAATTCAGGGTGACGGACATGATCAAAAATATATAGACCAAGCTACTTTTACAATTTTTTTTCGTTAAAAATTTTTTTTTTTTAACTAAAAAGAATACTACTAAAATAAAATAGGGAAAACCGCAAAGATAGCAGGAGTCGCGGTCTCTCGGCCTTCGGCGGAACGACAGGAAACTATTTCCCCCCTCCGGGAGGTCTCCGAACCCCGCTCTTTGGTATTTGGGATGTCGCGGGGTTTCCTCCCGCCCCTCCCCTACGGCGGTATGCGAAAAGTTCTCCCCTCTGCCCCGTCAGCTCGAGCCACCTAATTTTTTTATTTTTATTTTGTTATATTATTATTTTTTTACATTTTATGTAATAAGCTTTACACATTTAGTCCAAATATGTAGTGGTATTCTGTAAGTAGCGTTAATTTTTTTTAATCATTCATTTATTGAAGCATCTGAACTCCTCTTTACCTTGTGCTTTGGAAGCTCAGTACTCTGATTTCAAATATTGCAATTGGTTTTTCTGTAAGGTTTCTACTTTTCGAGATATTTCATTTTTTAAAAATTTATTGATCTAAATGTGATTTTCAAAAATAATATTTAAAATATTTCGAAACTTTTGAAATCATGTCCATCACACTGAAATTCCATATTAGTCATTCATATACTTAGCAATATGTTAAAAAAAAATCAAACTGACGGAGTCTTAAAAACATAACAGGGGACCCTATGTGTTATATATATATAATAATCATATATATATATTAGAATAGTTAATATATAATATATATATATATATATATATACTATATATATATATATATATATATATATATATATATATATATATATATATATATATATATATATTATAATTAAAAACTCTAAAAAGGTTATGATCTTTTGGGTTCTGAAAAGCCGAAAAAGTCAATTGCTAAGATTTTGTGACTTTTTGGTTATTTGACATTATTGTGCCAACCCTACGTTTAAACACATTTGTAAGCTTAATGAAGGATTTGAATTAATATATGAAATGATCAATAAAGTGTTCGTCTGTTGCTATTATTATGCTGTCATTAGATTAAATAGAAAGAATGGGAAGAATACTCCTAAATTGTCTACGAAAAAGATTTTTGAGGGGATTCTGAGACTAAGGTATTTCGGTAAAAATGTGAGAGTTTTCGGGTATCTCAAGTTTCAATTTCTAAACAATACTACTTTTTAATATATAATAATTGAATGCACGTTAACTGGACACCGTTGTTCAATATGTTATTTAATGAGAACGTAGATTATTCAATTATATTGTTCTATATTATAATATATTAATTAATTTTCATTTTTCTCTTCATTTACCATAAATTAATTTTCTTCATTTTAGTTAACCTCTTGATGGTATATACATTAATCAGGATAAATTGATAATATGAGTAAACTACCTAAAAAAAATTAAATTAAGTTATAAAAAAAATCGTCTACAATTGCTTTTGTATTAATCAAATTAACCGTGAAGCTTTTGAATGTTATCTCTATTGTATATTCTGTTAATGTTATCATAATTTAGGTTCCCGAAGATCAGGAGAAGATTGATCCTATTGGAAGACCTATTCCTCATGTATCAGCTCTTAAACAAACAACGGGAGAAGCCACGTATATTGATGACATTCCACGTTTTGAAAATGAGCTTCACGCTGCACTAATTTTGTCCGAAAAAGCTCTCGCAAAGATCGTCACTATCGATCCTTCCGAAGCTCTTAAAATGGAAGGTGTTCACGGGTTTTTCTGTGCAAAAGACTTATCTCGTAAGTTTCAAAACATGTTTTATATAAAGTTATTTCATAGGTCTTACTGATAGAATTAGAAAAAAACGACCGTTAATAGACTTATATTATATTGAAAGTAATTTCATTATTTAAACCTATTACAATAAAGCTATAATAGATAGATAGAAAATTAGGAGATTAAAATATCTTCAGGAGATTAAATTAGGAGATTAAAGATCCATCAATAATTCTGTTCAACGCTAAGACTCAGTTTTCGGCCCACCTAAAAACTGGACATAGAGATTGCGAACCATTTCTAGCCGATTTGTGACCTATAAACACCAAACTGTAGTATTATTTTTTCACTCGTAGAAAAACGTCACACGAAAACGAACGGTTATTTAGAAGGTTTTTCTGTGAAAAAAATGTCTGTAGTCATTCTTTCAGAAATTTTCAATTTTTCCAAAACATATGTTTTGACAATTGTCGTATCAACTATACAGATTATTTTTTATTCTCTCACGATAGACTTCAAAAGACTCTCGAACTGCATAGAATGGATCCAACTCTTCTACCTACGTAATATTTGCACGAAGTACTTTTCTGCGATTTTTTAGTTTTGTGTCGACGTTTGTCCAATTTCAACCCTTCTTTTTATTTATTTTCTCTGAAAATGGTAAAAATTGCCTTTTTTTCCTTTTCGTGCCAAAATATGCGATAACATTTTCAGTAGCATATGGTGTCCAGAAGTAGAGTAAGCCCCTTTCATTTCACTAATCTCATTGTACATAATGGACCACATCTTTGCCCTATCTCAAGTTTGAAGCTTCATTCTCAAAGTTTCTGTGAAGTTGAAAATTGTCAGAAAAACATAGGGTTTTGAAAAATTGAAATTCTCGAAAGAATGACTACAGACCCAAAAGAAAAACACTCTAAAAACGACGCTTATATAGAGAGAGACAACAAAGCTTACTCAGTTGGTGTTAATAGTGTCAAAATCGTGTGCGCTGATAGAATTTCCGAATTATAAATTATGTCCATCTTTTAGGGGGAGCGGAAGTAGAGTGGGGGCATGTAGGCGTGACGAATATTGGATCTTGCCACGTTGTTGTTTGAATGAGTTGGCTGATAGCATGCCGAGATGTTCAGACTCTCTATACATGCAACTAATATTAGAGCAATGCAGGCGAGTCAATTAATTATTATTTATACGATGGTTCACATTCTTATTGTTATATTAAGATTTATTTACACTAATCATGGAAAATCGGGAAATAATACGCACATTAATAGACATACAGTACTACCCGTGACCTTGATGAGTATAATATAGTATATATACTATACTATAGTATATTATACAATAGACTAGTAACATATATCTATATGTATAGCAATGATAGTTATTAAGTACTATATATATAGTCTACGACTAATCACTATATATACCATGATATATATAATAGTATATTATATAACATGATATTATACTAAAATCAATATAGCACACGATCTTATATCATTAACGAAACATAATTCCTCCATTATGATTATATAGTATATAATACAATTATTATATATATATAGTATTATTATATATATATATATATATATATATTGATATATATAATATATAATAATAATATATACGTATAACCTACTAACTATATGTAGTATAACGCCTACTATATATTATATTACTACATTATATATATATATATAGATTTATATATTAATATATTATAAGTATATTAGTATATATAGTATATCTATTTTAGCCTCTACCGCTATATAATATATATATACTATACTCTCATATATAGGATTATATCATCATTCCTATATGCCTATACATCAAATACTATACCATGAATAATTATATATATGATACGTATATACTATTTATAGCTTACTATCATGGGATATAGACTATACCTAATATAGTAATATACGACCCCAGTATAATAATAATATATATATGATATAAATATAGATATTATAAATATATAATATACTAGTAATATACATAGTATATAATATATATATAATATATATATATAGTTGAATTATAGTTAACTCTATATATTTAACTCTATTAAAGCCGCACCTATGTATAATTAGGGTATATAAGTAATATAATATATAGTAATTAATAGTGCCCTAAATACTTCTATAACTACTCTGATAATAAATACATATATATACTTACTATCTTATATTATAAATATATATATAAATATACACTTCGCGCCTCAAAAGCGGAGATACTCTACTTATAGTATATCTATAATATAATATATTATATCGAGGCTGGGGCACCCCCGCTTTACAGGGGTTAGTTCCGCTAGCGTCACCTACCGCTACCTCGAGAAAACTAGTACCCGTTTAGCGCGCTCCTCCGCACCTTTCAGACATCAAACCTCCGCTATTCGCAAGTCGCACGTCCGCACGTCGCAAATGTACCGCACGTCCGCCACGTCCGGCGACTGTCCGCACGTCTCTCGCTCAAATAAAATTGGCGCACTTCACAAAGATTTTGATATTAAATGACTCAAATCGTTATAAATGCGTTACAAACCATATTATTTATAAGATTATTTATCGAAAAAATTGACGGCATGAGAATTACTACTTTACAAAAATCTCCAAGGTATTTCCACTTCCTCCTCAATGTCGTCCTCCAAAGACACAGAGAGAACTCCATATTACTTTTCAAAGATCTAGGTCTCGCTGACAAATTCAAAGCATTAAGGCTGGATCCGTCCTTTCGCCCATCAGAAACCTCTCTCACCGCACAACTACTAAATATTCGCTCTACAGCCGTCACGTAATAAGGAGAGGTGTGTAATTACTATTTATTCGAACAAGATTCAACAAATCTCTGCCATCAACCTATCTGCTGAAAGGAAAGAATGTGTTGTTGAGAGGCAGTGCTGAGTGTTAGTTCACTTCAGCATCCTATTGCTATTTGACAGGTCACTCACCAAATCATGTCTGCCTCCCTTCTGAAACTCAATTAATATGAAATTCCTGTTGTTAAAAATGGTCTATTTCGTTTCAAGACCTTCAGTAGAATCCATGAAAGGTGCCTGTCCACTAATGCAGAGTCGATTTCTTAATGGTCTACAGTATCAGCCGCTCCAGGTACCATGTACTATATTATCAGATATAGATACTGAACTCTTATAAGTATCTATATAATAATATATACATCTCCTATTACCTAAATACTACTATAATTATATAGGCGATACTATATAAATATATATATATATATAATATACTATATTAATATATTAAGGCTATATACTGTGTATACTACTAAATATATATATTATATATAGTAGTATAATTTTCCCGCTAATTTCAATGACGTCCTTAGGGTAAACAAACGTGCTTTCTCTCTTTGCGAACATTCTAAACATGTGCGTTATTGCAGTTAGCCCGCCAACAACTTTTATTAAGAGCGCAAAAAGCGCAAATTGCGCTCTATCTATACATATTTTGCGCTTGTATATACATTATATTCTATATTATTAATCACTCAATAACTATAATAGCGGTACAATATGTAAGTAAAAGCACGGAAAAACACGGATTAGATAGCGTACGCCTATAATATATATATATATATACTATACATAGTAAATATGTTAGTCTAAAATAATAGCCAGCGCGGGTATACGTGACAATATGATATAGCTATATATACACACTAATATAGTATATTATATAATATCATATATATATATATTAATAAATAGAGTAATATAGGAATTTATAGAGTATACTGTATATATATATACAGCTATTGTATATATATAATATAGTACCTATAATATAAGTATGATACATATAATATACACTAATATATATTATAAGTACTCTCTATATATATATCAATATTATATATTATATATAATGAATATATATTATTATATATATAATCTTATTTTGATTCATTATTTATCATATTTATATTACTTATTTATCTATTATTATTATTATTATTGGTTATTTACTTTCGTTATTATTATTATTGATTATTATTATTATTATTATTATTCTTATTTAATTATTTATTATTATTATTAATTACTTGATTTATTATTATTATTATTATTATTATTGATTATACTCTTAATTAAGTTTATGGGTTACTTGTGATTAGCGATTAAACCTTTTAGTGACTTTTGTGTTAAATTGGAATCAAAACAGATATGAATAAAGTGCTTAAAGGAAAAGGAATTGCAAACGGTGAAAGTCGTCAGAAGTGTACTCTTGCAATTATTGAGTGTGATGCCTCCGTACTTCCCATGAAAAAAAAGAAGCCAAGCTCGACTTGGGGCACCTATTTGGCCACATCGTTCAGTACTTTCTGTCTGGTCAAGAGCCAAGAAGGGTATATTGTGAGGCAATAGATGATGTGCAAGGGAAAAGATTGAATGGCTTCCCATGTAAAAAAAAAAACCCTCAGCTTTTACAAGGTACTTCTTCCTTCATTTACTCTTTCCTATCATAGTTCTTAATATCCTCGTGTACTGCAATTGAAGGAGGGTTCAAAGCGGGGCCGGAGCTGTTCAACAGACAGTAAGACACCCAGCAAAAGGCGTCAAACCATCATTCTTCAGTCAATGTCGGGTCTTATCTTAAAACAGAAGAGAGTTATAGGATTTCAAAGTAAGTGTTTTATTTAACGTACAGGTTAATTATAGGTTTCACAATTAACAGATTAAAAACTACACAGAATACCTTCCATACAAAATTCCGAATTGAAGATACCACGTTTCATTTTGCTGTTAATATGCAATTTTCTCATCAAATTTTTTCTTCTAGATTTCTGCTACATGACATTTTGGCAATTAACAATTGTGGAGTCTGAGTCTTTTGTCGCAATTCCTGTCCTACCTGAAACTCTTTGATTTCCACCTCCTTCCAGAGAAAAGTGAGAGTGTTATCTTGATGTCATCATAATTAAGGTAAGGCGATTTAACCACATACTATAGGTCGTATGATTGTGGCACAACCGCAGACTAGCTGACTGGGAACAACAAGACAGGATGTTTCAGGGTGATGACGGAGCTCACTGGTATTAATTGGAATACTTTGAAGAGAGAGAATGCGTATGTCCTTGCCTCTAGAGAGTTATCTGTTTTTCCAGACCAGCAGTCCTAGCAGCAATATTACGATATTTCATAGAAAATTGGACATTGAAGCGTGACGGTCAGTAAAATCAGTATGAAATAATATTGTAATGCTGAAAAAATTATAACTCCAAATTAATAAGGAAAACTAAATTAAAAAATTTATCTTTCAGGTTGCCTGCATGTACAGACATGGAAATGATGCAATTTCTGTAGCAGCCTTTCGAGGTAGATGCTCATGCAGAAACGGTGATGAAGAGAGAGAACGGCACGA